>CABHPR010153258.1:0-16986 GCA_902168415.1 Peromyscus melanophrys
ACACACACACACACACACACACACACACACACACACTCATAGCAGACTCTTCTTGTAATAGCCCCAGACTATAATCACCACAGCAGTCTGTTACTGGGGGAGTAAGTAAACAGACTGTGACATATACATACACAGTAGACTTTTCAATAACAGAGAAATGGGGGCTTGGAGAAATCTAAGTCAATAAAGTGTTTTCCAGTCAAGCATGAGGACCTGAGTTCAGATTCCCAGTAGGGTGTGCACAAATCTGTAACCTCAACACTAAGGGGCAAAGCCAGACAGATCCCTGGCATACGACAGCCAATCAGGTTGGTCAAATCCATGAGATAAAGGTTTAGTCTATAAACCTTGTCTCAAAAATAAAGTGAACAATGACAGAAGAAAACACTCACACTCTGGCTTCACGTGTGTGTGTGTGTGTGTGTGTGTGCAGAACTCATGTGTGTATATGCATCTACATATAGAAATGCACACATATACAACACGTTACACCCACCCACACACAAACAACAGAGAAAAGAATAAACTGTAGATACACACAGCCACCCAGATGATTCTTCGGAGAATTAAGCTAAGTGGAAAAGCTCTGTCAGAAAATGTTACATGCTTTATGCTTCCATCTATGCAACAATCCTCAACTAACAATATTTTAGACATGCAGGACAGTGTGGTATTTGTTCAGGGTTAGGGATGGAGACAGGGAATAGAAAAGAGGAATGGATCTGTAAAAAGACAAAAGGAATCCTTGTGATGTTGGAGAACATATGAATCTGCACAGTGATGAGTTGTATAGAACCTAACATGCAAATCAGGACAAGGACAGTGGGAATCTGATAAAATCAGTGAATTCTATCAGTGTTGAGAAACTGTGATACAACAAAACATTACCAATGAAGAAAATTGGTCAGAGTCCACAAGATTGTATGTGAATCTATCATTTTATCTGTATATCTATGTAAACCAGTGAGGTGTTTTATAGAGATGGTTTATTGCTATATAACAGAGGATTAGGGTTTGGTTCCCTGTGCCCAGATGGTAGTACACAACCATTTGAAACTCCAGATCTATGGGATATGACCACTTCTTCTGGACTCTGCAGGCACCAGGCATATGTGTAGTATACATTTATAGTTGCAAGCAAAACACCCACATACATAGTATAAAATAAGTAAACACATAAAGAGAAAAGAAAAAGAAGGACTGGGGGGATGGCTCATGAATTAAGAGCATTTGCTGGTAAGTCATGTGGACTAGAGTTTGGTTCCTATCACCCACATGGGGCAGTTCACAAACTCCTGTAATCCCAGCTCCCAGGAATCCAAAGCTCCCTTCTGACCTTTGTGCATGCACTCACACAGATACACACAGAGACACATGCATATACAAACATAAATAACATA
The DNA here is from genome assembly GCA_902168415.1 of Peromyscus melanophrys. Lineage (NCBI taxonomy): Eukaryota > Metazoa > Chordata > Mammalia > Rodentia > Cricetidae > Peromyscus > Peromyscus melanophrys. Next base: position 1,401 of record CABHPR010153258.1, read on the forward strand.
TTTGGAAAAAAAATAGTTCTGTATGTTGGTTGAAAGTCAAGAAGTCTGCAGTCCACTAATTCTGGTGAGGTCCAAGAACATAGTGGGATTTAGAAAAAAAATTCCAGACAGATTGCAGGGCACGTCAGACAGGGCATTTTAACTAGACCATGCAGATGGACCATAGAGGAAATTATGACAAGGTGCTGTGGATAAGGAGTTCATTGATCAAGAAAATATGAGTCCTACATATTGGATACTGTTGGTTTTTTTTTTGGTGGTCCCACTACCCAGCTCCCACATAAATCAATATGGAGGCTTATTCTTAATTATAAATGCCTGGTCTTAGCTTGGCTTGTTTCTTAACTTTCCTTAACTTAAATTTTCCTGTCTACCTTTGCCTCTGGGCTTTTCTTGTTCTCTTACTTCTGTAAATCTTACCCTTACTCTGTGGCATTGTGTAGCTGATGTCCTCCTCCTTCTCTGGCTGCTTCTTCCTTTCTTTCCTCCTAGATTTCTCCTTCTATATATTCTCTGTCTTCCAGCCCCACCTATCCTTTCTCCTGCCTTCCTATTGGCCATTCAGTTCTTTATTAGACCACCAGGTGTTTTAAACAGGCAAAGCAACACAGGTTCATGGAGTTAAACAATTGCAACATAAACAAAAGTAACATACCTTAAAATCATATTCTACAACAATGCTGAAATAACCAAATTTATGAGCAGACAATTAGGAAGATGAAGAACAAGACTGTGGATGAGGAACCTAGCACTCTAGTCTGTGACATAGTATAGCAGCCTTATCACTGGTTGACTTGGCATATATAAAATGTTTCTCAGAATCCTTGCTTGCTTACAGTAGATTTGCCACAATAGAATATATGTGAGGCATCTAGAAGGGAGACATGAAATAATACCACCAGAAAGTGTATTTGTACACTCTGTCATTTACCTGCTGGTCCATGTTACTGGTGTGGGACACCAATCACCCTGCAGCTAGTCCGTCCTCCCCAGAATTGTACTTCAGCGTCTACATATGGGGCAGGTGTGTCTTTAGCTCCACAAAGAAGCATTCAGGTTTTCCTACAGAACACAATATTTTCACAGTGGGAAGCAGTGCTACACCAGTACTGGGTACCTTCCAGCTCACCTCTGGACTCAGCTTGTCACATTTGCTCACATTTTCACCTGTCTTCTCCATCCTCCTCTTTTCTCCCCTCCTATTCCCTTCTCTTCCTCTCCTCCCTTAAAATGACTTCCCGTTTCAGTCCCAACAACAAACACGGCAGCCTCATAGATAGAGACTATTTAGCCAGTTTGCAAGGATGGTTAAGCATCCTATGCAAAGTCAAATTCTTGTAATAAATACAAGATCCCAGTGTTCTGATTCTCTCAGTGAACCCTGGTTAGTGCAAGTGGGATATCTTACAAGAATACACTTTAGAGATCCTAAAAGGAAAAGGGGGAGCCTTGCTTTAGGTGGAAAGACAGTCATGTGAATACTCTTTCAAAAAACCAAGTATGACCCCCCACAACACTGCCATCCATCTTCCATCCCTGACTTCTGTCCTCACGGTAATAAGAAAATGTTCTACTGTGTACCTTGTTGAAAGCCAAACATCTCTGTATAAACAGTTCTTTAACCTGGCTGATTAGTAACCCCATCACAAATAGCTGTTGTGCCTGGCACGCCTGGGCTGGTGTGGTTTTCTACACAGAACACATACTGCAAGTGGACAGGACAACTGATTATATTAATGAGGAAATCTGCACTCAGTGTTCTGCCTGACAGTCAGCTACCTCAGTTAGGAGGGGAGTGTATGGTTCACCTCTGACTTCCTTGTATTTAAACATTTAATTTGGGGGCTGGAAGAAGTAAAGGGGAATGTGTAATATTTGTTTTAGCTAACACTTTTTTGTGTGAGGTAAAGATTTATCACCTGCTTGCTTTAAGCCTTTATGCTAAAGTTTGGAATGGCGAGCAATCTGTAATGTCAAAACAATGTCTTCCTTAAAACTCACCTGTGCTGTTTATATTTTGAAGGCATCAGCTATTAATAATCAGAAAGAAATGATTTATTATAAAAACTCTGCTCTCTTCTCTTTCTTCACTGGAAATGTTTCAAACACTTCCAAAAAGGACTCTCTCTGGATCGGGCACACACATTCTCCTTCAGTCCCGGCTCAGAAGCAGAAGTTTCAGGGTCACACACCTGGGATCAGACCAAGTATGCTGGAGGCATCTGCTGTCCTTGCTCCTCAGAGCCAGAGAAGCTAATCCTGTTTTCCATGTCAGTTTCTGTTTTCCTCTTACTCACTGCCCAGAGATGCATTCTGGGCTCCAGCCCTACCCCATGAAAAGGCTGCCTATTCAATCAGAGACACAAAGTTGCCTTGTGCCAAACAGGCAGAGAAGACACAAGGGTGATTTATTCTTGTTAATAAGATGGGAGAAAACATGTAGAGGCCAATTGTCTGCTGAGAACAAGAAGAGCTTCTTGTCTGGGAGTGTATAATGTTGTAGCAGACACGATCATTTGTTTGTCTTGCAAACAGCCAACCTCCTTTATTGCTTAGAAAAACTGTTTGCTATAGATATCGAGCAGGTGGCTATAGGATTTGCTAACATACCCAGGGGATAACAAATCACAATATCCTGATGCATTCATGGTGCCAGCCTTCACAATCTCCCCAGGGATCCTCATTCCTGGGATCCATAACCAGGTGTAGTCTTCTCCTTCAGTGGACAGGGTGATGTGTAACCAAAAGATATTGTGCAAACAGCAGAATTTGACTTTGAAGCCAATTCTGGGAGACATTGTAGCTTTTACCTTGCTCCCTTGGATCACTGATCAGAGTGAAAACTCACTGTAGTAGCCCTTAGCTGAAGTCCAAATGACGAGGATCTGGTGTGTCCCAAGCTAACTCAAATTTGCAGTCCCAGTACATGAGCTAACTCCTTGGATAACTGGAATTATCTACTGTCTTACCTATAGTTTCCTAAACACATTTTTGTTTGTATTTGTTCTTTTAGTCAGAGCCTTGCTATATACCCTACTAGTTTGGCCTTTAACTAGTGATTCTCTCTCTCTTCCTTTGTGCCTGCCATGAGTTGAGATTACAGGAATGTGCCCTAATGCCCACCTTCATAAGAGAGTCAAGTCAGATCGACTTAGTTAAGTTTCGCTCCAAATCATGGCCCAATAATCTGTAAGATATAATATGTATTTATTATTTTAGATCACTAAATTCCAAGGTAATTTTCTGTGCAACAATACATAATTGATACAAAATAATGCCAGTTTGCATTTGCTTTTTGTGATATATATCACATTGCCCATGTCTTACTCCAATAGTCTTTGGCCAGTGATGTTCCACTCAGCCATATCTCTGGAAATACTTAGCCTTGATTTGTCATATTTACCTAATCATATGGTGTAAATAGTCTCTCACTGACAAATCTCATGCTACAATTGTGACGTCACTGAGCACAAAGTTGAGAAGGGAGGCATACAATTAGCTCTTTCAAACCCATAAGTGTCATCTCCTGAGTACTGTTAGTTTCAGTCACATTTTGTGCTTCTGATCATATGACTAGGAGCGTCTTAAGAAATAGCACAATGCACTGGGGCTATGCCGATCTGAGTGGCATGCACTGCCACTTGGGGCCATGGTGACATCCATACCTGGCTGTTGCTGAGGACCATGTCTGGGTTCATGGTCCTACCACAGCTTGAGTCTGTGCTGAAGTCCAAGTCCTGTATTGCCACCAAAAGTCACACAGAACCTCGGGGTTGGGGCCTTGATGGAGTCCAGTGCCCATGCTGCCACCAGAACTCAGTCTGAGTAGTCAATACTTCTACCCACAGTCAGGATGTCGTCAGGGTTCAAGCTGCCGCTGAGGGCCATGTCTGGGTCCATGGTCCAGCTGTAGCTGGGGTCTGTGTAGATGTCTGTAGTGTGGCCCACATCACCTCAGGGGCCCCATAGGAACCATGTACGGTGAAATCAGAGGTCCATCTTGAGCTGCCTCCACCCTTTGCTGGCCCAGGGAAAGCTTGCCCTGCCTCTCACTGGACACTGCAGCAAGAGAGCTGGCCCAGACCATCAAGACTCTCACAGGAGAGCTGGCCCTTGTATTCTGGAGAGATGGTCCCACCCCTTACCACAGGTGAGGGAGAACCAACCCTGATGGCATGGGTGTAGGGCAGCTAGCTCTGCCCCCTCACCTGAGGCAGGTGGCTCCAGTGGCCTGGAATGACCAGCTCAGCTACCACCCAGGCCCACAGCTGGGCCTTGGGCTGACCTACCTTAACATCCACTATATATAGGACCTGCTGGAGCTCATGAAGGTACTGGTTCTGTGGAACAACACCAGTGGGATCTCCATGACTTGGGGCTGCAGCAGGATATCCCAGAGGAGTTCAGATGAGGATCCAGTGATGATGGTGCACCAGAAACCAGAGGCCTTGAACCAGACCAGTGACTCATTACAATGAACATTTGCTTGTAAGGCTGATTGCCAAAAGGGCATACTATGTGACACACTGTTCCCAATGCTACCAGGATGAATAAAGAGGTGCTATAGAGGCAGGAAAGAAAGGGGAATGAAGAGGGTTTTGTTTGTTGGTTGGTTTGTGTGCTTGCTTTGGTTTGATTTTTTTTTTTAGTTTTCTTTTGGGGGGCCAGGGCAGGGGTGAGGGGAGAATATTGGAGGACCTGGAGGTGAGCAGAATTAGGGCACTTGATGTAAAATTCCCAAAGAATAAAAAAAAATATGTTAAAAAAGAAAGAAATAGTGTGATGGAGCTGGGGATATAGCTTACTAAGTAAAGTGCTTACCTTGTAAGCACAAAGACATCAGTCTCCAGAACACTTGCTGGGTTTTTTTTGTTGTTGTTTTTGTTTTTTTGTTTTTGTTTTTGGCGTCCCTGGGTGGGCGCGAACACTTGCTGTTTTTTTTAAAAAAAGCCAGGTGTGGTGGAATGTGCTTGCATTCTCAGCGCTAAGAAGGCAGTTCCAAGGCTCACTGGCTGGTCAGTCCCAGGCCAGTGAGAGAACCTCTCTCAAAAATTAAAAAGTGGACAGCACCAGATAAATGCCACTCTAGGTTGTCTCTAACTCCTACATGCACACACACGCACACACACACACACACACACACACACACACACACACACACACTGATACATGTGCTGGCACACACACAAACACACAAATAAACATATGCATAAAAGAAATAGCATTTTTTTGACAACAGCTTTTTTACAATATGACCAAGGATCTAATTTTCTGGATTAATGGCCTCACTACACATTAGTTATAAATGTTAGATTCTTCATATACAATATAAAAATGTCATTATCTGCTTATCAGAGTTTTTAAAAGATTAAAAAGAAAGTAACAATACCAAAAGCGAGCTATTCTGCATTAGATCAGAGTTCAAGCTTATTATGCATTGTTACTTAGTTTAGTGAGATAGGGGAAGTAGATGCTACCAGAGTTCTTTTAATTATTACTTTCTTGAACAGGGAGTTGGTGAATACTGAATCAGAAATGGATGGAACAGTTTCCAGTATCCAAACTGCTTCAGTATCTTCCTGAACTGGGCAAATGATTCTGACGGAGTGCTGTGAAACTAAACTGTGGAGATGGACCATAAAATGTGCTCAGGCTTCTCCCTGAACCCAAGAGCCGCCCTGTGACCCAAAGAAGTGGGTACAAAAATGAGTAGGGAAGGAATGCCACGAAATGTCCTTCAGCACTGTGGCCAGAAGTGAGGCCCAGAATCAGGGTGAGGCGCTGTCCTTCTGCTCAGTGCTGAATTCTTACGAAATGGCATCTGACTGCCCACCAAGCATAAGGACTCAACCTTCTATGGCAACATAAGGAATGCTGCCCAGCTCAAGCAAGGACTCCCTAGAAACAAGACGTCTCTGAAAAAAGTTACAAAAACCAGAATCATTCCAGGTTTTCTGGCTTGATGGGGCTGTCGCAACAGCCATGTTCCTTTTTAGCAATGAAGAAGACAAGAATACACATTAGCAGAATGTGTGCTCTATGCTCATTCTGAGGCAGGCAAACACAGGGAATAGCCTAGCAACCTGGGGCTCTGTTTGATTGGGTTAGGCATACCATCCTCTTCTAATAATGCACTTGGCGACCCGGCTGCCTTATCGGAGAGTACAGTGCATAAACATCCCTCTTCAAACAGTGCACATAAGCAAATACAGACCCCCCCCCCACCTGCATCAGGGTTCATGTAACTCCATCTCTGAACAATAGGAAAATTCTCCCTGCTCCTAACAGCAATCATTTAGGCAGATTCTATACAAATATATCCCCAATAAGAAAAGGAGAGGCTGATCAAACCAGAACTAGTTTGGGGTGCATGTACAATAAAGCAAAACTGTGTCTTTGAGCAAACTATCAGAGACACACCCATTTACCATCTTCTGCCAATACATAAATCAGATGCATTATAGGAAGGAACATGAGCAGCAGGAAATACTAAAATATTATGAAGTACTAACATGTTATTTAATCTATAAATCTAACTACAGAACTACCCAAACTAGGCCCCTTAGAAACCAGCCAATTCTTTCTTTAGAACTCATGAAAGAGACCCCAGGCTACAGCCTGGAGCCCCAAGTACTCTTATCCATGAGGCCCACTGTCATACCGGACAGTGTGTCCTTCTGTAGTATGTATTACTACTTAGCTATGAATAATGTTATTTTGCCATTTGCAAGTCTGAGTGGGTCTTGTTTTCAATTTTTCTGAATAAGAGGCCAAGAATTCGAAAGCACCCAGACTAGCCTTGGATCATTGGTAATAATCCCTGGGCTAACAGCTTTATAAATATTTTTGGGTCCTTAAAACCCTGTATGGCATTTCCCCTGCTGAGGGGCAACTTAACATATACAGAATTCATTCTCCCAGGTGGGGTCACCTAGCTCAGCTAAGGTGGGGAAAGACTCTTATCACAGATCTCTGTCCAAGACACCTGGCTCATGGCAGCTTGAAATCTACTGTAGATGCTCAACTTATCTACAAACTAAAGAACATTTAGGGTAGGCAAGAAACGTTGCTGATAACTTAGAACCTGGAGGGGGAGGAGGACAGATTCCTCTGGGATCCTCCCTTCAGCTCCTGGGGAGCCTCTTCTGATGCTGGAGAGGGTGTTTATGCTAAGACCTACCCAATATAAGAGAGAGCAAAACAGTCCCTCCTGGGCTGTCAGTGCCCTGGGACCAAAGAGCACCAAAGCTTGGGAGCAATTTGGAGATTCTCTGATGTGTGAAGATCCCTAGTGAATAGAAGGGACCACTCACTCTAAGACTTGGTCATACCTCAGATGTGGTCAGGTCTGTGATAAGCATATTTTGGGATAAATAGTTATGCTAAGATAATAGCATGGCAGTTAAGTGTCAACACAGACTGTCTGCACCTAAATTAAATTTCCTCTCCGGGTAATTGGGGGCAGTCACTTAACTTTATGTGCCTCAGTGTTCTCATCTTTAAAATGTGAATGACAGGGTTGGTTGTATGCAATTATGTATGTCATGTGCTTAGGCTGGGAGACTATTCAATAAACATAGCTTCATTTATTACCACCACTATTATTACTGTTATTACTGTGCACCGATGCAGGTCGTGGAAGGAAATGGCTCATCTCTCCAACATTAAAAAGAAGAGGCTGGGGAAATAGTCCTATGGTAGAATGCCTACTTGGCATGCACATGGCTGTGGATTTGAGTTCACACACCTCTCCCCCAGTAAAAGAGAGACACTGTTTCCTGTGCCTTCATCGTCTCTGGGGGAGAGCAGGAAAGACAGGCTAGATTGGGCCTCAGTGTCTCAGGCCCTCCCTGCTGAGACTGAAGAACCGTCCTCTGCAGCAGAAGTTCCAGCCGTGCCCTGCTCCTTTCCTAATCAGTACAGGAGACACCTCAGCCTCAGGTTACCAGGTACATCACGGTCAGGCTGGTTGCCGGTTGCGTACCAAGTCCTGGAGCGCCTCTTCTCTCCCCAGTCATCCTTGTCCCTTACGCTGATTGCTAATCCTCCTCCCTGGCTGCTCTTTGCTAAGGATAGTGCCCCACCACCACCACCCCTGCCGCTCCACCTGAACCTTGTGGACTTTTGCTCAGGAGTGAGAGGAAACTGCTCCCGAGTTCTGTGATGACGGCCGAGAGAATGGCACAGTCTGTCTGGTGTGCCAGTTGTCACTGTGACTCCCTCACCCAGATGAGAGCACTTGCCGCTTCCTGTAGAGCGCCAGCTGCTTCTTCAAGAGATGCCCTGGCTCCCTAATAACTTAATCTGGCTTTGCAAACCTACCCCATCATTTGGCAGTGCAGGGGTCCCTGTGGGTCTTGCAGATGAACTTGCCAAGGACATCCTACTCCCAAATAAGCTTGCAATAATGAAACTATCCTGCGCCTCCTCCCCTGGGCCCCACCTCAGACTGCTGCCTGCTCCTTGGCCTCTCTACTCAGGCCAAAGGAACGCAGAAATATTTCTTCCATTAGTGGTGCCTGTTTCCCTTCCTCACTTCCAGTGGAACACAAAGGCAGCCACTTCCCTCCCATAACCGAGGCAAACCTGTGTGCTGGCTTCCAGCTCAATGCTTCTAATTACTGTAGGAATGTGGGAAACAGTAGCCGTGAACTTATTAAATATTTATAAATATTGCCTTAAAATTTAGGATCTGTATGGCTAAAGATAATGAATTTTTCCTTGGATACCTATTCAAAATGGCAGGACAGGAAATTGGGGATATAAATCAGTTGGCAGAGTGATTGCCTAGCCTGCATGCATCCCTGGGTGCAAGTCTTAGCACAATATAAACCAGACATGGTGGCACACATCTGTGATCCCAGCACTGAGAAGAAACAGGCAATTTGTAAGTTCAAGGTCATCTTCAGCTACACAGGAACTTGAGGCCAGCTTGGGATACATGAGACCTTACCTCAAAATAAATAAAATGAATCACAAGACAGATTTTATTCTAGACTACTGTAGTAAGGAAGGATACAGTGTGAATGTTAACCTCCCCACTTTCACATGTTGAAACCTAACTCTCAAAATGTATTATTAAGAGCTGAGCTTGTGGTAGGTGATCAGGTCACATGACACAGTCCTCATGAATGAGATTACAATTTATATCTGGGAGATTCAAGAGGCCTGTGAGCTCCTTCACCCCTTCCACACACCTAGACAGGGCTGTCCATGAACCAGAAATGTGGTCCTCCTTGGACACTGTTATCTTGTTCTTGGGCTTCTCAGAGATATTTCCAAGCCACCCAGATAAGCCTCCCAGCTGATGATATCCTGTTACAGCATCACAGCTAGACCAAGGCAGGGAGAGAGAAGTGGGGACCTATACCCAGGAGACAGACAGGGAGCTGCTGCTGTGGAACATTATTTTAACTGGGCAAAGATGTGTTACATTTGTTTCTGCTGTGGAATATTACTTTAACTGTGAAAGTGTGTTACATTTGTTTCTGTTGCCTTTGTTAATGATGTAGAGATGTGTTACGTTTGTGCTGCATTTGTTAACTATGTAAAGATGTGTTGCATTTGCCTTAGTTAAATAAAATTAACCCAGGCTCAGAGAGGCGGGGTTAGCAACTAATTGACAGGAAGTAGCAGGGAGGAGCTTAGCGTGGTTTTTTTGTTTGTTTGTTTTTGTTTTTTTTGTTTGTTTGTTTTTAGTTGGGGGTATGTGGAAGGGAGTGGCTTTGAGAGTTGCTGACAAAGAGAGAAAGTTAGCCAGTTGTTACTCTAACTCTAAGCTCGTGGGTTTTCACCCAAGCCTTTGAATCTCAGAGTTTTGTTAGAATGAAAGAGATTTAGTTAGAACTACAATTAGCAGCAGCAACAGAGCCATTGTCTGGCCAGGCCACTAGCAGTTTAAAGCCCAGCCACTGTGATGAAGGAGAAACAGCAAGCTGCTAAGAACTGGTTAGAGGCAGGCGGAGAACCCTGATCACATGGTAGGAAGGGTGTCAAGAAACTAGCTCCACAGAACTTCCTCTATAATTGAGCTTAGCAGGTTCAGTAAGAGGCCTCATTGGGAGGAGGTCTTATAAGAGCCAGACTGAAGCTTGATCCAGAAGGAAAAGGTGGTCACTATTAGTGACCAGTCAGAGCTCTCCAGAGAAGCAATAGGGTGTATGTATAGTATGCAGTGACTGAAGCTTGATCCAGAAGGTGGTCAGTGTTAGCATCAGGATTATCCAGAAAAAACAGTCAACAGTGTGTGTGTGTGATGTATATGTGTAGTGTGTGTGGTATGTGTATGTGTATATTTGCAGTGTGTGTATAGGTGCATGTGTACAGTGTGTGTACTTTGTATGTGTGGTGTGTATGTTTATACCTATGTGTGTATGCATGTGAATATAGAGTGGGTGTAGTATATATATATATATATATATATATATATATGGTATGCATGTATATAGTATGTGTGTAGTATGTATGTATATGGTGTACATGTGTGTGGTGTGTGTGTTTGTGTGTGTGTGTGTGGTGTAGTAGGAAAGAGTAGGGGTGCTAGCAAGTCTGTCATATTCAGGGCAGGTCAATTTGCACTAATTTTGAAAAGTCAGACAAGATTCTGAAAACCTTCCAGGCAGGCTAGCAGGCCAGAAACTCAGTCTCAATTTCTTTTTCTTTCTTCCTTTTTTTTTTTCTTGCAGCTGAGGATCGAACCCAGGGCCTTGCACTTGCTAGGCAAGCACTCTACCACTGAGCTAAATCCCCAACCCTCTCTCTTTCTTTTTTTATGTATCTATGTGTGTGTCATACATACATGTATCTTTAAATGTATATGGAGGCCTGAGGCTGGCTGGTGCCAAGGATCTTTCTCAATTGCTTCCCTTCTTATTCATTGAATCAGGGGCTCTCAACTGAACCCAGAGTTCACCAAATGTCTCTCAGTACTCAGACAATGAGCACCCATCTCCACCCTTGCAGTTATGGGTAGGCTCCCATACCCATCTGATATTTATATGTGCTATGAATCCTAATACCTGCAAGGCAAGAGCTGTACCCAATGAGCCATCTTCCCAGCCCCAAGATTGAATTTCTGTTAAAGTTTTGAAACAGAATGCCTTCTGTTCTGAAAATCCTCAGTGGTAGCTCTTAAGGTTTTCAAGCGATTGAATCTGGATCTGGCCCACCCACCTCCTGGAGGATTCTTTGCTCCATTTTAAGTAGATATTAACCACATCTACAAAATAGCTTCCCAGAAACATCTAGTGTTTGACCATACAACTGGCTAACACATCTTGGCCATGTTGGCACATAAAATTAACTCTCATAGGGTCTGAGAAAAATATGTACATTTGAAAAAAAAAGAAACTAAAAGATGCCTATGTGGCTTCCTTTGATCAGGTCCCTCGCAGTCCCCTCCCAGTACTAATTTTATAATAAAGGGGTGAAAATGAAGTAGAGCACGTCTCACCTAAAGAAGCTGTATCCAGAGGTTCACTGGCTACAAAGCCTGAATGCCTGGGTCTCTGACTGATGAACAGCAAAGATTTAGGCATTTCCAGAGAAGCTGGAATGTGGCAAACTTTCTTGGTAATGCCACTGCAGATATTGCAGGATTAATTTCGAGAGGTTCTTAGACCTGACTCTCAAGGATAACTGGAACAGGAATTTCTATCTCCCAGCATATTTCTGAACCTCAGAGACAGACTTTAGACTGGACAGGGGTATGACACAGAGAGAAATGGCCAACAGTCCTCCCCTCCCACCTGGACCATTTTTAAGAGAGCATCTTGTGCCTAGATGACTCTTAGTAACTTTAGCCCATGTCATGAGGATTAAGTGGAGTGCTGGCTGTGCTGGTGCTTGGCCAAGCCAGGGGATGCTTTGACTTCTATTTCCTGTACCCACACCCTTGCCAAAGAGTGTGGCTGGTCCACAAAGAAGCAGAAGAATGGCTGTTTCCCTGCTTTCTTTGATACACTTTCCCTGTGCACTTCTAAAGCAAAGTTGTTTGTTGTTAGATCGACAGTTCTTTCCGTTTTTTCTTACAACATCCTGTTCTCCCAGGACTCAAACGTTGAATGCTGTGCTGAAAGTCAAAGCTGAAAGATGCCTGGTCTGGCTCCTCCCTGATAACCAAGTTCCTGATTGGATCAGACTCAGTTCTCAGGAATTCCTGCCCACGCATTCATTCACTACCAAATATATTTAAGGACATATTCCCAGTGCTTGTTACTTTCCAGATGTGAGGGTGGGAGCTGAGAACGCAGCTGTGACAGTCCTAGGATACGTATTCTTGCAAAAGGACCCTCTATCCTCTCATCCCCATGGCCAGACGTGTTTAGAGATATCTGATTCTACTTCAGAATGGCCTTTTTCGTCCCATATGTTTAAGTATTTTAAGACATCTTTTAAAAAGTATCTCATAGGAGACAAGGTTCCAAAAATAATAAAATAAAGAGAGGAATGAAAACAAATAAAATTATCATTTTTACATCCATGTCCAGAAATATAACTGCTAACATACTGATAATTTCTTTCTGAATTCTTTTTTCTCTAATACATGAAAACTTGGAGACATACCACATCCTTTCAATAGGAAGAATTGGTCCTATCACCCTTTCCTTCCAAAGTTCTTATGGGAACAAAGGCTCTTGGCTAAGAATGAAATGAAGTCTTTTTCTAAGGATCACTTTGTAGCCCCTCCAGGGTAACCAAGGGAGCCTCCATGGAAGCATGAAGTGGCTGCTTTATTAAGAGCCTCAGGAAACAAACCAAACACAACACAGCTCAGCAATGCAGAAACCGACTCCAGGAAAAAGGGAGGTACAGACTAATTACATGGCCATCGAGGAAAGAGCAATTTGCTTCCTGAAACTTGGGGCTCTGGCCCTGACAATTAACAGTGTTAATGCCTGTTTTGGGGAGATGTAGGTGTTGATGTATATAACCAAGGAAGAAGAATTGAGGCTCATATATGTGGGAATATCGAAAAGAAAATCTTACTGGGAGACAGCTCAATCAGTAAAATGATTGCCATAGAAGCATGGGGACTTGAGTTTGAACTCCAGAATTGGTGTAAAAATGTCAAGTGCGGTGAGTATGCACTTGTAATCCCTGTGTTATGAATGGAAACATGCAGATCTCTGAAGCTTGCTGGCTAGCAAATGAGACTCTGTTTCAAAAACCAAGAGAGATGTAGATGGCAGCTGAAGAACAATGCCTAAGGCTGAATTCTGGCCTCCACATGCATGCACACACATGCATGGTTATGGACATACACACACACACACACACACACACACACACACACACACACACACACACACACAGGGAGTTTGACCCAGTGCTAATATCCATCTAACCATCAAAGCCCTTCTAGACCCATGTTGCACTGTGGTCTTTGTTACTGGGGACTGGGGGCTGGGATAGTGTTCTACAAGTCAAACACTCCTTCTTTGACTTAACCAAAGCCCCTGGGTAGCCGACCCAGGTCAGAATAAGAAGATAAATGTCCCTGGAAGGGAGAAAAAGTGGTTAATTCCAAATTGGATGCTATAAAGACCTTGCTTTTTGTGGGATTTGTTTAATGAAAGAAGAGAAAAAAACATGACTCACTCTAAGAGAGAGAGAGAGACACAGAGCTATAGAAGCAAGGGATGGAAGTCACAGCAAATCCCTAGCTCTACAAAGAACATTGTTGATGTAGACATAATACGATAGCCTCTGTTGATTGATTTTAAACAACAGTAATGGAGCTATAATGGGAAATGGGAAAGAGGTGATGTAAGAACTAGATCATCAGCCATAGGGAGTTCGTCCATTTTCCGTTGCTATAACAAAATACCTAAGAGTGGGCAATTTATGAAGGAAAATAGTTTACTTTGGCTCCTGTTCCTGCTGGCTGGAAAGCCCCAAGTCAGATAATAATGATTCAACTCGTAGAGGAGAGAAGAAGAGCAAGCAGGCATGTATGAGGGTCGAATCCTAAGAGGTGCCCTCACTCTGCGGCCAGTCATTCTCAAAACAACTGACCTAGAGCCACGAGTACAAGAACTCACTCCTGTCCACTGACCTTGGCCCTGTGACTTAGTAACTTTCTGAAGGGCCCATCATTTCTCAACACCATTCCACTGGCAGTTCTATTTCAGTGCCAGCTTTGGTAGAAACAATCCATGTCTACATCACAGTGGCTATGAAGTGAGAATATGTAAAGCTCATCTATTACAAGTGACGGCTTGGGAGAGATGAGGTGTGCTCAGAGGTGGCACATGATATGCTTTATCATCTCACTATAAGTTCTCCTACTTCTCTTCATTGTGTTTGTATGGAGCCATCACTAAAATTTTTATAATCAATGAAGCACAACCACCCCAGCCATTTACAAAAGAGAAGTGGGCCTGGCTAGATGGCTGTTTTAGAGACAGCGTGCCCTGGGGTTGCAGGAGGTTGAAAGGTAAGGGCTCCTGAGCTGCCTGCTACTCATGTGCTGCATTGGAGGGTGAGAAGCAGCCAAGACCCTGGTTACTTGGCATAGCCAATGGTCTAGGAAGTCTTGGCCATGGAAGATCTTTGATAATGAGGAACTTTTCTGAGACATTGATCAGAATCCTCAAAGCAGCTTGAGAGAAGGCTCACCAATTAGTGAATTTGTTGCACAAACATGGAGAACTGAGTTCAAATCCCCAGAACCTACGGAAAGGCAGGTACAGTCCTAATCACACACCCACAACCCCAGTACTGTTGGCAGTGGAGTGGAGGAAACAGGAGGATCGACAGGTTTTGCTGGCCACCAATCCAGCTCCAGGCTAAGTGAGAGAATCTGTCTCAAGGGCATATGACAGAGAGTGAGAGAACAGGACCATCCTTCTGTGGTCTCCGTGTGTCAGCGTGGCTGCATATACTCACACATATATGCCACATGTACACACACACTACAATTTTTTTGAACTTTAAAAACCCTAGCCTTTCTCTATTGCCATATGTTAGAGGAAGTTGGTTCTGACTGGGGAAGACAAGGATCCACACAGTTCTGTACACGGTCTATGGCCTTTCCGGATAACACCACCTATTTTCTACATGATACATATCTTGAAAATTTGCTCTTCATGACATCTGGTCTCATGTGACTGTGACATTAGTGGCAAATCTACATGCAGATACTGTGTTGGTTCAGAGTGCAGCACTAGTCCTCTCTTCTGGGCTGGAGACCTGGCCCTGCCACATTCCACCTTTGACACTGAGGTGCACAGCTGCAGTTTCTAACTCTGAAAATGAGACAATTGAAGTACCTACGCCACCTAAGGAAATGAATACATGCAAAGTGCTTAGAACAAGGTCTTCCACTTAGCAAACACTCAGTAAATCCTAGTTGCTACTGCTTTTTCTTTTAAATTAACCCATCCTTCCTTTAAATATAGGATTTCCTTTTCCAAAAATTCATGTTTATAAACTGGGTAATATTGTGTATAATTTTTCCAGAATTTAATTATACACCACACAGACATATCTCAGTGATAGAGCACATCTCCAGCACGTGGGTTCAATTTTTGGCACCAAAACCTGCATTTAATTATATAGTGTTTTAGTCACTGTTCTATTGCTG
>CABHPR010153259.1:0-36308 GCA_902168415.1 Peromyscus melanophrys
TGCGCCACCAACGCCCAGCCCAAAAGCAATTTCTTAACGGAAATATTTACACCTTTTGCTAGCAAAACATAGGATACATTAACACAGGCTAATATTAATCCACTCAAGGATCAAGAAAATATTATTTTGGGGGGTTTTCTGAGACAGAGTTTCTCCATGTAGTTTTGGTGCCTGTCCTGGATCTTTCTGTGTAGACCAGGCTGGCCTCCAACTCACAGAGATCCACCTGGCTCTGCTTCCCAAATGCTTGGATTAAAGGCATGCACTACCACTGCTCAGCTAAGAAATTATTTTTTTAATTAAAGAGACTAAGGAATATTAACTCCTTTTCTTTATAATTTTTTTAAGCTTCAGCTTGAGACTGGGTAGAAAAAACAGATTTCCCCATTGTTATACTTAACAGTTCCATTTCTACACCAAACAATTCCACAAAACAGTTCATGAATCATCACTGTTAATAAAGCATATGAGTACACACAAAACAATTCATAAGTCATCACAGTTAATAGAGTCTATATGCATAAATAAAGCCAAATTTGTCCCATTGCAATTGAATCACTCCCATTCATCCCATTTCTTAAGTCTGAAAAGTTCAAAAAGGCAGTTCTGGTACCAGTCTTAAAGTTCCTCTGAATGCAACTCTAGTTCAAACAAGAGTTGCTGAACCTTCGCTCTCAGTTACAACAGTATTTTGTTAGCTTTTCCCTAGGCACTTTGTCCCTGGGTGAAGGTGGCTGTCATCATCACTGTAGCTGAGCAGCTGCAGAGCTCTTCGAAAAACCTCTCTGCACAGCCAGGAAACAGAAACTGCACAGCTTTTGGCTGCTGGCTCAAACAGCAGCAAAGACTTTGTCCCACTCTGTTTTTTTTTTTTCATTGATAGTCCCAGTCCTGGGGCCAAGGGCTCTCAATTGCCTCTTGCCCTAGGTGCTCAAGATTCCTCCCACTGCTATGAGCCACAGCTTTCACACAGCAACTTTGGCTCCAGTAGGAGACCCAGCCATGGCCAGTCATGGGCTGCTGCACCCCAGCGCCATTACCTGCTCTGCCAGTGGTCTTCGTGTCCCCTGTGTGCTGCCTCATTTGCATGGCCAAATGCCACCTCAGGCTCCCTGGTGTCACCAGAATACATTTAGACTCGGAGCACTTTTTCCTGGCCTGCCACAGGCCTGCTGCTGGGAGCTCAGGCTGCCCTAGGTTCCAGCACATCTCCACCATTCATCCTGGAGTGTAGCGCTGCCTCACTCAGCAGTTCCCATGCCTGCCTTTCCACACAGGGGCACATCTCAGCTATTTATCCAGCTGCTGCCTCTCCCACAGCATCTCTGTTGGGCACTAGCTGCCAGAGATTCTGGCTCTCAGTGACAGACCTGCTCTGGCCGTTGGGGTCCAAAGTCTCTGCTGCACTCTAAGTCACTGCCTGTCGTTCACCTCTTTCACTACATGGCATCTCTATTTGGCTTGTCAAGGCTGCAAATACCCTCAAGCCGTGTCTCCCAGCTGGCTGACCGCATTCTCCTCACTGCAGCTCCGCAATGGCAAAAAGCATGCAGAACCCTGTTGCTTGTGCTGGCTTTCCGAGTCTGCTGCCTGGAAAACTATGATGCCCCACAGGTCCCAGCTGCCAATAACTCACTGTGGCAGTTACTCATGCTCCACTGCTGCTGCTGCTGCTTTCTGAAGTTGGCAGTCTCTAAAGTGGTTTTTTTCTTCTCAGACTGCCAAGATTGCAGTGTCTGCTCAGTCCTGGATGCTACTCTCTGTGCCCTGGGTCCAATCCATACTCAAGGGAAGAAATACTCTACCCTAAGTATGGTGATATTTTATTTGTGCTGAAATGTGATTTTATTTATATGTTAATAAAGTTTCCTGGGGATCAGAGCTAAGAGCAAGCCATTAAGCAGAAGTCTGGTAGTGGTAGCACATGCCCTTAATCCGATCACATGGCAGGCAGAATCTCTGTGTGTTCAAGGACACAGCCAGCATGGAGACACATGCCTTTAATCTCAGTACCAACCATAGAGATCTAGAGGTCTGTATAGACAGGTAGTGATGAGGAAGTCATGTGGTTGGATTTACAGACAATGAGAAGACAGAACAGAAAGGCAATAAAAGGACAGGACACAGGAAGAAGGTCTCTCTATCAGGGGAAGTGATGGCAGAGGGTGGTAAAATAAGGTGGTCTTAGCTCTTGGCTGCTCATTCTCTGGCCTTTTAATTCTTTATTTGGCTCTGTGTTTCTTATTTAATAAGACCATTTAGAATTACATCTATACCTAAGTTTCTATTATACCTAAGCCTTCACAATACCCCTAAAGCCTATTCCACCCTAATATACCTAAGCCTACATTTCTCAAACTAAACTTCACAAAACTTCTATGACTTACTTATACTACCATTTTTAGATCTAATTTAGTAGATAGAGATTGAGAGAGAAAGAGAGAAACAGAGAAAGAGAGAGATACTTGCAGTAGCCTAACCTGAACTACTCTGCTTTATATTTAAAATTTTACTCTGAAGAATAGAATACAACAACCTCAACTTAATTCATTACCAGGCATGCCCCCTGCTCTGCAGTGCCCCCTTTCTCTTGTCCTCTGTACCTAAGTCCCTGTTTAGGCACCATCTGTGGGAGTCCAGCTCCCAACTTTTGAAGGGTTCTTAGGAGGAGGACAGAGTAATGAGAAAATATCAGATAGAAAGAGACCTAGAATACAAAGCCAGAAACACAGAATAGTTCAGGAGGGCCTGGATCAATACCCAACAGCAACTTCATTTATTCAAAAGGGCTTTTTATAACAATGCCAAGGGGTGGGACAAAAGACCTCCCCCTTGCAAGACCAAAGAACACAATACAGCCAAGAGTAGACCCTTCGAAACACCCAGTAACCACAGCCGTGGTCAAATCATCCCATTATGCAGCCCTGCTTGGTAAAGCAAGCTCAGATTCTCTGACCCTGGGTAAGTTCTCACTAGGAAGCCTCTGTGGGCTCCCACAAAAAGAATATACCTTCTTCTCAGAACCTCATGGAACCTTCTCTAAAACTGACCACATACTTTGTCACAAAGCAAATCTCAACAGATACAAAAAAATTGGAATAACCTCCTGTATTTTATCAGATCACTATGGCTTAAAGTTAGAATTCAACAACAACACAAATTACAGGAGCTAAAAACTCATGGGAACTGAAAACTGCTCAACTGAGTCACCACTGGGTCAAGAAAGAAATAAAGACATTAACAACTTCTTAGAATTCAATGAAAATGAATGTACAACATACTCAAACTTATAGGACACTATGAAAGCAATGCTAAGAGGAAATTTCATAGCACTAAATACCTACATAAAGTAGATGGAGAAATCTCACACTAGTGGCTTAACAGCACACCTGAAAGCTCTAGAACAAAAAGAAGAAAACTCATCCAGGAAGAGTAGATGCCAGTAAATAATCAAATTGAGGGCTGAAATGAATAAAATAGAAACAAAGAGAACAATACAAAAACTTAATTAAACAAAGAGTTGGCTCTTCAAGAAAATCAACAAGATAGACAAACCCTTATCCAAGCTAACCAAAAGGCAGAGAGAGAATATCCAAATTAACAAAATCAGAAATGAAAAGGGAGACATAACAACAGACAACGGGAAAATCCAGAGAATCATCAAGTCATACTTCAAAAACCTGTACTCCACAAAATTGGAAAGTCCAAAAGAAATGGACAATTTTCTCAATAGGTACTACATACTATAATTAAATCAAGACCAGATAAACCATTTAAATAAACCTATAGCCCCTAAGGAAATAGAAACAGTCATTAAAAGTCTCCTAGGCAAAAAAAAAAAAAAAAAAGCCTTGGGCCAGATGGTTTCAGTGAAGAATCCTGCCATTTTCAAAGAAAAGCTAATACCAATGCTCCTCAAATTATTACACACAATAGAAAACAGAAGGAACATTGCCAAACTCTTTATATGAGGCTACAGTTACCCTGATACCCAAACCGCACAAAGATGCAACAAAGAAAGAGAATTACAGATCAATCTCCCTCATGAACATTGATGCAAAAATACTCAATAAAATACTGGCAAACTGAATTCAAGAAGACATCAAAAAAATCATTCACCATGATCAAGTAGGCTTCATCCCAGAGATACAGGTATGGGTCAACATACAAAAAATTGTCAATGTAATCCACCATATAAACAAACTGAAAGAAAAAACCACATGGTCATCTCATTGGATGCTGAAAAAGCCTTTGACAAAATCCAACACCTCTTCATAATAAAGGCCTTGGAGGGATCAGGGATACAAGGAACATACCTACACATAATAAAGGCAATTTGCAGCAAGCCAAGAGCCAACATCAAATTAAATGGAGAGAAACTCAAAACAATTCCAGTAAAATCAGGAGCAGGACAAGGCTGTCCATTCTCCCTATATCTATTCAATACAGTACTTGAAGTTCTAGCTAGAGCAGTAAGACAACAAAAGGAGGTTGAGGTCAAGGAGATACAAATTGGAAAAGAAGAAGTCAAACTTTTGCTATTGCAGATTATATGATAGCAGACATAAGTGACCCCAAAAATTCTACCAAAGAATTCCTACAGCTGATAAACACCTTGAATGATGTGGCAGGATACAAGATTAACTCAAAAAATCAGTAGCCCTCCGATATACAAATGTTAAAAGGGCTGAGAAAGAAATCAGAGAAATAGTCGGGCGTTGGTGGCGCACGCCTTTAATCCCAGCACTCAGGAGGCAGAGGCAGGTGGATCTCTGTGAGTTCGAGGCCAGCCTGGGCTACCAAGTGAGCTCCAGGAAAGGTGCAAAGCTACACAGAGAAACCCTGTCTCGAAAAAACCAAAAAAAGAAAAAAGAAAAGAAAAGAAAAGAAATCAGAGAAATATCACCCTTTACAATAGCCACAAATATTATAAAATACCTTGGGGTAACTCCAACCATGCAAGTGAAATACTTGTATGACAAGAACTTTAAGTCTTTGAAGAAAGAAATTGAAGGATATATCAGAAAATGGAAAGATCTTCCATGCTCATGGATAAGTAGAACCAACATAATAAAAATACCAATTTTACCAAAGACAATCTACAGATTCAATGCAATCCCCATCAAAATCTCAACAAAATTCTTCACAGACCTTGCAAGAACAATACTCAACTTCATATGGAAAAACAAAAAAACCAGGGTAGCTAAAACAATCTGTACAATAAAGCAACCTCTGGAGGCATCCCTGACCTCAAGCTCTATTATAGAGCAATAATAGAATTCTCAACAAAAGAATCTCAAGTGGCTAAAAGACATTTAAGGGATTGCTCAACATTCTCAGTCATCAGGTAAATGCAAATCAAAACAACTCTGAGATTTCATCTTACACCTGTCAGAATGGCTAAGATCAAAAACACTGATGACAGCCTATGTTGGGAAGAGTGTGGAGTGAGGGGAACACTCCTTCGCTGCTGGTGGGAGTGAAAATTTGTACAGCCACTTTGGAAATCAGTATGGTGACTTCTCAGAAAATTGGGAATCAATCTTCCTCAAGACCCAGCACTATCACTCTTGATCATACCACAAGGACACTTGCTCAACTATGTTCATCGGAGCATTATTCATAATATCCAGAACTTGGAAACAACCTAGATGCCCCTCAACCAAAGAATGAATAAAGAAAGTGAGATGACTAGGTCCTCCAGATAGGTGAGACAGTTATTTAGCTTGAACTGTTTAGGGGGCCCCGAGGCAGTGGGAATTGAGATCCATACCTGGTGCATGAGCTGGTTATTTGAAGCCCAGTGCCTATGGTGGGACATGTTGTGCAGCCTTGGTGCAGGGAAGAGGGTCCTGGACCTGCCTCAACTGAATGTACCAGGCTCTGCTGACTCCCCATGGGAGACCTTGCCTTGGAGGAGGTGGGAATGGGAGGTGGGTTGGGGTGAAAGGCTGGGGACAGGAGAAGGAGGAGAGGGGGGAATCTGTGGTTGGTATGTAAAATGAAGAGAAAATTTAATAAAATAAATTTTAAAATAAAAAAAAGAAAATGTGATACATTTACACAATGGAGTATTACTTAGCTGTAAAAACAATGACATCATGAAATTTGCAGGCAAATGGATGGAACTAGAAAAAAATCATCCTGAGTGAGGTAACCCATGCCCAGAATGTGGAAACTTTTAAAGCCAAAAAGAAAGTATTGCTGGCCATTGGCTCCACAGGGAACCTGCATAATCATTCAACCCTCAAGCCTCACAGTTTTCTTTCATGCACAGAAACCACTGGTTGACACATATCAGTTAGAAAGAACAATTAACAAGAAGCAGAACTACAGAAGGTAAGGTCCTGGACCCTGGGACTATGGACTAGGTCTTTCATGGATTAGGTCTTTGCTCCTGTTTTGGCAGGTGTTGGAGCTTATGTACTGGGTTTTAAGGTCAGAATGATGCCTTAAACATGGTGTCAGTTGTGCTACGGTCTGGGGGCCTATTTCACAAGGTTCAGTTAAGACACCTTGTCTAGGGAGCTGGAAAGAGATGGCTCAGTTGTTAAGAGCACTTGTTGCTCTCTCAGAGGACCTGAGTTCAATTCTCAGCACCCACATGGCAGCTCACAATTGTCTGTAACTCTCCAGTGGTTCTGACACCTTCACACAGACACCATGTAGGCAAAACACCAGTGCACAAAAAATAAAAATAAATTATTTAAAAATGAGACCTTGTCTCAAAAAAAAGAAGATGGAGAGGCAATTGAGGAAGACAACCATACAGGCACATGCACTTGCACATATATGTGCACACACACAAGAATACATATACTCCCATCCCCATAAAAAGACAAAAGTCACATTGAAAATGTGTTGGTGAGCCTGGACTGAGTCTACCAGGTTGATCTCAGTCCTCAGGGGAGTCTTTGCCCTGGAGGAGGTGGGAATGGGGGGCAGGCTGGGGGGAAGTGAAGGGGGGCAGGAGGGGGGAGAATAAGGGAATCCATGGCTGATATGAAGAAATGAATGCTGTTAAAAAAAAAAAAATAATAAGTGATCTGAAAAAAAAAGAAAGAAAATGTGTTAATGAACTGGGATTAGGCTCAGTGGGTAAGAGAGTTTGGTGTGCAAGCATGAGGACCTGAGTTTGAACCCACAAACCCACATAAAAATTAAGCATGGCTATGCATGCTTATAACCCAAGCATTAGGGAGAGGAATGGAGACAGGTGAAATCCTGGTAGCTCACTGACTTTACCAAAATTCTAAGTTCTCAATTCAGTGAGATACTCTAGTCTCATTGGAATAAGGCAGAGGGTGATACAGGAAGGCATCTGTAATTCCCATCTGGCCTCTGCATGAATGTGTCCATTAGCATACACTCATATGTATGCACTACATGAATACACACACACACACACACACACACACACACACACACACACACACACATTTTTAAGAGAAAATCTGTTAGCCAGGCAGTGGTGGCACAGGCCTTTAATCCTAGCACTCAGGAAGCAGAGCCAAGCAGATCTCTGTGAGTTTGAGGTCAGCATGGTCTACAGAGTGACTTCCAGGACAACCAGGATTATACAGAGAAACCTTGTCTCAAAAAACCAAAAGAGAGAAAGAGAGAGAGAAAGGGGGAGGGAGGGAAGGAAGGAGAAAATGCGTTGTGGAATAATCTTTTTGTACACTGTGAAGATGTGTCACTCTGACTTGTTTAATAAAAAGCTGAACAGCCAATAGCTGGACAGGATTTTTGGAACAGAGAAGACAATGGGAAGAAGAAAGGCAGAGTCACCAGCCAGATGGAGAGGGAGAAATATTCAGGAGGGCTGTGAAATCCATGGCAAAACAAAGATGAATAAAAATGGGTTATTTTAAATTAAGAGAGCTAGTGGGACAAGCCTAAGCTATAGGCCAAGCTTTTACAATTAATGATAAGTCTCCATGTCACTTTTGTGAGCTGGCAGCCCAAAGAAAAGCCTGCCTACAAAAATCTGTAAATGTGTAAACATTCAAATACTGGTGCAGTGTCAGCATAATTATAAAATGATGTAGCCTCTATAGAAATCAGAATGATTATGTACGTTCCTTACACAATTAACAATAGAATTATAGGGGTGGAGAGATAGCTAAGTGAAATATGGTCCTAATTAGTCTTAACAATAAAAACCCAGAGTCAGATAATGAGGGTGAAAGCTGAAAGATCAGAGAAACAGAGCAGCAGCCACTAGAAACTTACTTCTATGATTCCTGAGCTGGAATGGGGGGGGGGGTTGAGATCCTGTCTCCACCTACTTTATATTCCCATCTCCACCTTCTAATTGTGCTGGGATTAAAGGCTTGCACCACCACCAGCTGACTCTGTTTATCTTTTAGACTGGTTCAATCTCGTGTAGCCCAGGGTGGCCTTAAACTCCTGATATTTCTGCTTCTTCCTCCCAAGTGCTGAGATTAAAGGTGTGTGCCACCACTGCTTGGCCTCTATGGTTAACTAATGGCTAGCTCTGCCCTCTGATTTCCAGTAAAGCTTCATTTGTCAGAACACAAACAAAATATCATACATTTTTCCCTTTTGTCTAAACAAAAAGCAAAGGTTTTAACTAGCATAGAAAAATTGAACACAACAAGTACAATAAGTATATACAAATATATACAGGCAATAATTACATTAACAATGTCTAGTTCATTTGTCATTTGTTCATTTGACAAATTCAGAGAAAATACTCCATTATTGATCCTATCTTGATGAGTCCAAAGTGTTGTAAATAATTCACTTTCTTTCATAACTCGCATTACCAACACAAAACTATCTTTTTATGTCTCTCAACCTTATACACTTTAAACCTCTTTAGTGAGTTCCTTTTCTGAGTTTGATAACAATGGAAACTATAACTATCTAGTCTTCAACTCCATCAGAGACCTGAAAAGGATATAATATTATGTGGTGATATTTTATTTGTGCTGAAATGTGGTGATATTTTATTTGTGTTTTAATAAATAAAGTTTGCCTGGAGATCAGAGGAAATAGCAAGCCATTTTAAGTAAACAAAGAAGTCAGGCAGTGGTAGCACACGCCCTTAATCCTATTACTTAGCAGGCAGGATCTCTGTGTGTTCAAGGCCACACTAAGGAACAGAGCCAAGTGTGGTGACACACATCTTTAATCCCAGTACCAACCATAGAGGCATGGAGGTCTGTACAGACAGAAAGTGACAGAGCTGTGTAGGAAGAGGAAGTGAGGTAGCTGGGCTAAGAGAGCCAATGAGGGGGCAGAACAACAAGGCAATAAAGACCTGGGTAGACAGGAAGTATCTCGCATTTGGAAGCTGCAGAGTAGGTGAGGTAAGGTTGGCTGGTGGCTTTCTCTATTTTCCTGATCTCCCTAAGACCTTTACCCTTATATTTAGCTCTGTGTTTTTTATTTAACAAGACCATTTAGAAATTCGTCCACAATATTACCTAAATAAACAGGAAGAGCAAACAACTTCCAAAAATAAGAAATGACAGAAACTGCTGGCTGCTTGGACAGTCACCCAAGGTTCCTCTGCAATGTTGGAGCATCCATCTTCAGCCTACAGGTCTAGAATATCTGACAGACTTATCTGTGAAGCAGGATTGTTGAAGGACTGTTCCATCTTGTCTTGGCAAGTTCTGCAGTCACTTCCTTTTCTGTCCTGCTTGTCCAATTTGGACAGCATACTGTCAGCAGTCAAGGCAAGGGCAGTTTCTTGCCCAGGGACTAACTTTTGCCACAAAGTAAGTGAACTCTATATGGAGTTTCTTCGGTGCCCATCATCTTCTCTGAAGTAGATTGGTGTTGCCAGGAACAGACATGTCCCATTGTCATAAAAAAAAAAAAGAATCCTGTGTTATTAAAACATCTTAAATGTCATATTCTGTAGATCTCTGAAGGATTTGAAGACTACCTATCTAAAATAACCTCTGTTTGACCTTGAAAACATACCTAACATAACTACAAGTTTAATCATAATAGGTAACTATCTGATAACCTGCATTTCTTTATTGTCCTAAATAGTTTGTAATAATAACGTTCAAGGACTAGAAATTTACATTACATTGTTATATGAGCTGTATAGGTACAATACCTTGAACAGAAGTAGAAACGTATGTAAAGTATTGTTCTAACCAAAATAACCTCAAATTTGTATCAATAAATGAAAATCTATATCAATGTAAAATATTTAAAACTAGTAGTTGCTTTTTTGGTTTAAAAGTAGATTTGATAATCTACCTTTTTGGCCTATTGTTTCTATAACATATATACAGTATAGCAAAAATAGCCTCAAATTTGAATCAATATACAAAAATCCAAGCCAATGTAAAATATTTAAAACTAGTAGTTGCTTTTTAAAGTAGATTCAACAATCTGCCTTTCTACCCTATTTCTATATCCCCCTTTTTCTTTCTAGAATGAGATCCCTGAATCTAATCTCCTTTGTTAAGCTTTTTTCCTGACCATTATCAATAACAACTTGTAGCCAACCTCCCTAAATGATGACAAATATCCATAACCCACTAAACGGCCAAAAACCACCCACTCCACCTCTTGGGAATATGAGTATCATGTATTTAAAATTACTCCTTACTGTCTGGGGGCAACAGCATCTTTAGGGGACCCTGAAATAAATTGGGATAATTGTCAAGTCCTAGGAGAGCTAGCTGTATCATTTGTTGTTCAGTCTCTGTGTAGTGGGAAAGTGCAGGGCTTATTTCAAGTCCTAACTAGAGTAGTCTGTGAGGATGGACTAGCCACCTTGGAATTGTCCTGAGTAGTTTGTAGTCCAAAGCCAATCTTTGGGTAGTGTTTGTCATATTAGTGTGTAGTGGGTAGCTGTTTCAGCTTTGACCTGGAAGTACTACCCCCATTGAGGCTTCTGGTAAATGTCACACCTACCTATGGCCTGCCTCTGAGGCAGGACAGAGACAGGAGCCCTTAAGACCCAAAATCCAGATGTGCCAGCTCTCTTGGTTCCTGGTGGTCCTGGATGCTAGATGTACACCAAGCAGATTTCTCCAGAGAACACCACTGGACTGCACTTCACCTCTCCTGCATCCTGTAACCTACCCCTTTACTTGTTGTAAGTAAAACCCCCAAATAAACCTCCCTTTTAACTACGTTGAATTGCCTTAATAAATCCTCCAATATCTGGTGCTCACATGAGGCAAATTCCAAAGGCCTGGGAGGCTTCCACCCTCAGTCTCCTCTGTGGCTGCTGTGGCATGCTTTCCATACTTACCACATTTCCCTGTCTCTTTTAAAATTCCCTCCTCTCCTGGGGACCAAACACTTACTCATTCAGCCCTTAACCTTCCGGTACTGTTTCTTCCCTTCCTTTGCTTCCTCCTCCCCGGCTGGTGGGCACCTGTGCCTGCCTGCTGAGTTCAGTATAACCAAGGAGCACCTCTCCGGTTTCATTCCCAAAGAAAGGGAGCAGCTAAGTCCAGTCTCAGTACCCCCAGCAAGCTTAGTCCCCAGACAGGCAAAAAGCCACCATGAGTGAGGTGTTCCCCCAACTCCCTGCACACTGGCTCCCCACCCAAGCCTAAGGCTTCCACAGTCTCACCATCACCCTCAGAAGCTGCTTAGAACCTGCCTGGTTCCCCGAGGGTGCTGCTTCTGCAGCTGCAGAGGTGCTGAGAGGGGCTTGGAGCCACCTGGAGCCTCCGTGCCCTGAAGTTCCAGGGACTCACAGAAAGAACTGCCTATGCTACCTAGCGAACACTCCGTTCCCACCTGCAGCTGCTGCCAGCCAAAGCCTTCAGCGGGACCTGCTTTGGAGCTACACCAGTGACACCTGCTGGCCAAAAAGTGCTACTATACCCCCAAAAAAAACATTGAAAGGAAGGTAAGACAGGCAAGCCAGTATTTGATTTCAGGTAAGAGTACTTGATAATTTTACACCTTGAAACTGACTAACAAATTTTCAGTAATTCTTATAATATGGCAAAAAACATTACCTCAAAAGAATTTTAAAATTTTTTTGCCTGTATGATGAATGGCATTTTCCTGGAAATATACAACCTTCCTAAGGCATATCTGGCCTGTACCATTTTGGCATTTACTGTAATAATTCACATAGCATTCAAATACAAGTTTAATAGTAATAACAAAGATGAATTATTATTGGGACTGATACAGGCTTTAAAAGATAGCAATGAAGACTTACATAAAAAGATTCTTTCTCTGGAATCTGCTAACCAGGATTTACAAGAGAGTAATAAAGATTTACAAAACAGGCTTCTTAGTTTGGAATATGCTAACTTAATAAAAGAATTTCAGTCCATTAATAATAAATGTATAGCCAAAATTGATTTTATTGATAATAAATATGAATATTTAATGGATAGAACAATAACTCTCCAGGGTGAAGTTGTAGCTACTCAGACACTGTATAAGGAAGAAAGATTATCATTAACTGATAAAATAAGGTCTATGGAATCATGTGTTTCAGAAGAATATAAAAAGTTGCACAATTCCATGGGAAATCTAGAATCCCTTGCAAGAGAGGTTCACTCCCTAAAAAAGACCCTGGGTGCTCGTTTGCAAGCCCTGGAAGAAACTCTCAGTAAACATGACAAGGGACCTAATAAGCAAAAGGGCAAGACCATACAGGTTGTAACATCTCCAGATGGCTCTCATACAATGGCTTATCTTGTCATCATCCATGAGAAGCCAGCAGATGATACATACCCTGAGCCATATGTGACATATACATTACAACCAATATCAATGAGGGATTTTAAAAATATGAAGGAAGTGATAGTCATGTATGGAATACACTCTACATATGTAAGACAGATGTTAAATTCGTGGTGTACCTCACATAGAATCATTCCAGATGACTGGCATCAGTTAATTTCAGCTGTTCTAGAATATAGCCAGCAGCTACAATGGAAAAGCTGGTTGAGAGAAGAGGCAAGAAATTTAGAGCAACAAGGTAAACTCAAAGGTTTTGAGATCTCCCAAGATCAAATTCTTGGTGAGGGATGTTTCACTGATAGGAATGTACAAGCCACTTATGATGAGCATACAATATCCCTATGCTGTACAGCAGCTCTAAACACTTGGGGAAAATTCCAGAACCAGGAAAATCAACTGAGGTATACACAAAGATATTTCAGGGACCGTAAGAACTTTTCACTGACTTTTTACAAAGGCTGACCATAGCTGTAACAAAAGCTGTGTTAGATAAAGAATTAAGAAAAGTATTAACTGAGTCCTTGATGTTCGACAATGCTAATACAGAATGCAAAAGAATACTTACACCATTAAAGGTCAGATCAGCTCCTTTAGAATAATGGATTCAGTATACTAATGGTGTTGAGTCTCTTAACTATAGTAATGAGGCTTGGATAGGAGAGGCAAATCTCAGTGGTAAAAGAAGGCCCCATGGTACCAAATGTTTTAAATGTGGTACACCAGGTTATATAAGTAAAAATTGTACATGGGGTGCTCCTAGAAGTAATACTCCTTCTAGAAATAACCCAAACAGGAGACCCCAACATTCTGGATTATGTAGAAGATGTGGCAAAGGTCAACACTGATCCAATAAGTGCATATCAATAATAGATATATGAGGCAAAACTTTACCAGTGGGAAATGCTTCAGGGGGCCTCTTGCAGATCCCCAAATCAAACATGGTCCAAACATTTCCAGTCACTGTGGAGTAAATTCCTCTCCAGGATATTAAATAAACCAATGCCTAATGTAAAGAATGATACTGCAATGGATTAGAGAACAGCTCTGATAGATGAAACAAAAATTCCAAAGAACACAATAAACGAATATTTTGGCAGACTTCCATAAATAAACAAAGACCAAATCTTAGAATTCTAATTAATGTCCTTGTTCTGGAGGGCCTGACAGACACAGGTGTGGATGTGACTATAATTACACCAAAATCATGGCATCCAAATTGGCCTCTTCAAGAGGTAGATGTCCAATTTCTAGGGATTGGAACCCTGTCTCAGATAAAACAGAGTTCAGAGGAAGGCTGAAGCCATGTGTAACAAATGTAGCAGTGAATCTTTCGGGCTAAGATCTGTTACAACAGTGTAATACCCAGATTAAAATTCCTACACTCTCAGAAAAGGAACACAGATCAATGCATGTTTCTAGGAATAATATCATAACATGATATAAAAAACAGTCGCCAACCATTCAGGCTGTACATAAACAGAGCACAACTGCTGTTAAAATCTCAGAAGTACCAACAGCCTTACCTTTAAAATGGCTAACTAATAAACCTGTCTGTGTTGTACAATGGCCTTTGACAAAAGAGAAGCTACAAGCTTTAGAGCAACTGGTTCAAGAGCAGTAAAATGCTCAACACATTGAAGAATCTACCAGCCCTTGGAATTCTCCTGTATTTGTTATTAAAAAAAAAAAAAAAAAAAAGTCTGGTAATTGGAGAATGCTGACAGATCTGCGAGCTATTAATAAAGGAATTCAGCTGATGGGCTCCCTACAAACTGGGATGCCCTTGCCCTCTCTACTACCCAAAGAATAGCCTATAATAGTTATTGACTTAAAAGACTATTTCTTTACCATACCCTTACAAGAAAATGGTAGAGAAAAAATTGCCTTCACAGTACCTAATTATAACAATTCCCAACCAGTCAAGAGATATCAATGGAAGGTCCTTCCACAGGGATTGTTAAACAGCCCTACCCTGTGCCAATACTTTGTGCAAGAACCATAGGAGATAATTCATGTGAAGTTATCACAATCCATAATTTATCATTATATGGATGATCTCTTATTAGCTGATCCAAAGTTAGGCACACTAGAAAGCATGTTTGAAGAGGTAAAAAAAAGTTTTGCCTTGCTGGGGACTACAAATTGCTACTAAAAAAATACAAAGAGCAGATTCTATTAATTACTTAGGATATAAGATAGAACTACAAAAAAATTAGATCCCAAAAGGTACAACTAAGGAGAGACTGATTGCAGACTCTTAATGATTCTCAAAAATTATTAGGAAGCATTTCCAACTTACTAGGTATCATGGGAATACCCAAAGATGGACTACAAAATTGGGCTAATACTCTAAAAGGGGACAAAGAACTAAATAGTCCAAGAGAATTATCAGCTAAAGCTGAGAAGAAATTGGCTCTAGTAGAAAAGACAACTTGAGAAGCACATGTGGATCATGTGAATCCAGAACTTAAATGCATTCTGGTCATACTCCCCTCCAGACATTCCCCCACAGGGATTTTGATGGAGAGGGAAGATGTTATATTGGAATGGACTTCTACCACATAAACCAAATAAGAAGTTAAAGAATTATATAGAAAAGATCTCTGATTTGATTCAAAAAGGTAAATTAAGACTTAGCCAGTTGACAGGAATGGACCCAGCAGAAATTGTGGTACCTTTAACTAATGAGGAAATTTCATCACTATGGAAAGATAATGAATTACTAGCAAAGAACCTAAAGTAACTTTTTGGGAGAGATTAACAACCATTATCCCAAAAGCAAGAGAACAGAATTCATAAAGATGACTGAATGGGTCCTTCCTCACATTGTATGACAAAAGCCAATTTCTGGAGTCCTCACATTCTATACTGATGCAAATAACTCAGGGAAGGCAGGATACAAATCAGGAGACTTAAGTAAAATGCATCAAAGTCCATACAACTCTGTACAAAGGCAGAACTGTATGCCATTCTTATGGTACTGATGGACTTCACTGAACCCCTCATAATAGTCACTAACTCTCAATATGCAGAGAGAATTGCTTTGCATATTGAAACTACTGAATTTATTCCTGATAATAGAGAATTAACTTCATTATTCATACAATTGCAGGAAATCATCAGAAATATGGAATATCATATAGATATAGATATAGATATAGTAGATATATCACATATCAGATCCCATACAGGTCTGCCAGGACCTCTAGCACAAGATAACAGTGAGATTGATCAGTTACTAATAGGTAATGTGTTAGAAACCTCAGAATTTCATATGAAACATAATGTAAATAGGAAAGGTTTGAAGAAGGATTTCTCCATCACTTGGCAACAAGCCAAGGATATTGTTTTTAAAAATGTCCTATTTGTTCCTTTTATAACCAAACTCCATTATCTTCAGGGAGCAATCCAAAAGGTATACAAAGAAATGAAATTTGGCAGATAGATGTGTTTCATTTCATAATTTAGAACATTAAAGTATGTACACCATACCATTGACACATATTCAGGATTTCAGTGGACAACTCCTATGAGTTCTGAAAAGGTT
This sequence comes from Peromyscus melanophrys, assembly GCA_902168415.1. Taxonomy (NCBI): domain Eukaryota; kingdom Metazoa; phylum Chordata; class Mammalia; order Rodentia; family Cricetidae; genus Peromyscus; species Peromyscus melanophrys. The sequence continues at coordinate 16,265 of CABHPR010153259.1, forward strand.
GATTCTGTGATTACACATCTATTAGAAGTTATGGCCATCATGGGAATACCTGTACAAATTAAGACAGACAATGCTCCAGTATATGTCTCCAATAAAATGAGACAGTTTTTTGCTTATTTCAATATAAAGCATATTACAGGTATATCACACAATCCCACAGGCCAAACAGTCATAGAAAGATCCAATAAAACCTTCAAGGATATGCTAAGTAAACAGCAACAGGTAACAATGACTCCTAGAAATAGATAGAATAGTGTTTTGTTAACCTTGAATTTTCTCAATGCTGATGAGAAAGGACCAACAGCTGCGGAGAGACACTGGATGACAGACAAAACTTCTGAGCTAAATCAATAGGTTTATTTCAAAGATGTGTTGACCTCAGAATGGAAACCAGGATACGTCCTGCATTGGGGAAGGAGTTTTGCTTTTGTTTCTGCAAGAAAACAAAAACTATGGATACCAACAAAATTAACAAAAATTCGATTCGAGCAGGAGAAACCCCTTGATGAGGAGAAGTAAAAGCTCATCCACCAATGTGACACCTCTACAAGTTGTAAGAGAAATTTAACAAACAAAGGTTGGGATAGGGTTCCGTTTTTGTCTTTCCAGGAAAATAGAAATACTTATCTTCCAGAAATCATAAGGCCTTGGATATCCAGATGTCTACAGCAGAAAGAAAGAACCTATTGGTACCAATCTACACAGGGTAAAATTTCACTGCCTAACATCTTTATGTCTTTAAATCTAGAAAAGTTTTGGTTCCAATTCAATTGCATACCAAGCTGGCTTTGGAGTTGGAATTGGCTCACTCCTTTTCTAAACTCAAACATATTGCTAAAAGAAAAGGTTGAGAGATTCTTCTGTCTCATATCAAAAAGACCCTCTGGTGTGGGACAGAAGAAAACCAATAAAAAGAGACCATTGTCTTCAAGATTCTAATTCTCTCCATGCTTACTCTTGATTTCTCAGAATCCTTTCTTACATATCATGTCACCTTTAAATCCAAACTTTCCATTTTGATATTAATAATGTTCAAGTTTTTCACAGTAAAAAGTGTTTTTCCAATAGCAATTTCTGACTTCTCCAGAAGGAAGATGGGGCCCCACAACAACTCTACCCAGTCCAGAATGATGCCATGGTACTCATCATCATACTACACTTCTAGCCAGAATCTCAGACAATCTTACCCATTACTCTAAGACTGGCTGCAGAATCTACAGTTACTCCAACTGAGACTTAACTATCTGAGCTTTCTTACAGAACCCAACAGAGATACCATCATCCCTCAAACAGCAGGAAGCAATCCTAAGAAAATGACACCCCTTTTCCCCAAAGGTTTCATGTTTCTGAGGGTTGTAGATAATGGTTGAGGGTGGAAGAAAACATTGAACTCGGTATTCCCCTTAAGAAAAGAAAAAAGAGGAATGGATACGTATAGGATATTAAGGTAAATTATTGTATATACTAGTAAACTAATTTAGTAAAATATCAGCCTTGGATAAATTGCACTGTTATGGATTCTTGTATATTGATACAAATTTAAACTATTTTATATTCTTATTCCAGATTATTTGCATATTGATACAAATACAGAACCATATTTGTTGTAATGTACATATATTTCTACTCTTATTTGAAATGTTTTGTATATTGATACAAATGTAAAATTATATTTGTCATTTTGTATGTATGTTCTACCTCTGTTTAGGATATTTGGTATATTGATATATATTTAGGATTATTGTCATATTGTATGTTGTACTATACATTCCTACCTCTGCTTTAGCTATTTTGTGTATTGTCACAATTTTGAGGTCATTGTCCTTTTACTGTACAATTGCTTACAGACTGTTTACCCTGTGTATGTGAAACCTTAGTCCTTAGGTTATCTAGGTAGATAAGACTTGCAAATTTATAGTCACCTATGCTTGTCATCTCTATAGTTATGTTAGTTAGGTTCTCCAGACTTACAGAAATGTATGTCAGATGGATAGGTAATCTTCAAACACTTCATAGACCTGGAGAATATGGCATGTAAATATTTTGATAACTTGGAATTCTGTTGATGTGAGACATGAATGTTCCTGGCAGCACTGTTCTGATGCTGAGAGAATGTTGGGCTTCTGAGACATTTCCATTTGTAAATTTGCCTTTACCTTGGCACAAAATGGCCTACTGGGCAAAGAACTGCCCTTGCCTCAACTGCTGACAGATACTCTAGGCCTGTAACCAATTTGAATGCACCAATGATGCTGAGAAACTTTAGGTGACTGTCCAGGCTGCCAGCTGTCTCTGTCTACTCTCACAAGACTCCTAAAAGTTGCTTGCATCCTTCTCCTGTTTCTCAAGTATTATTATATTCCTTCTCAGGTCTTTGATGGGATTGAAGACTAACAGTTATAGTTACAATCTTCTTGTATCTTAGCTAGAACATACTTAGTATTAGATTTAGGTTCTTTAGGATAGGACACCCTTTGGAATGATCTTTGTAACGTGCCATTTACCTATGCTCCAGACTTCTCTAGATTTTAGTATGTGTCTCTAGTTTTATATTGTTTGTGTTGGTTGTAGTTCCATCTTGTCTAGGTCATTATCCCTTATTCCTCCTGGACAATATTTGCTAATCATTCCTATTGTATATAGTTTTGTATTACATTAGAACTTTCTTATTTAGACAAAAGGGGGAGATGTAGTGGGTAGCTGTTCCAGCTTTGACCTGGAAATACTACCCCCATTGAGGCTTCCCATAACTGTCACGCCTACCTATGGCCTGCCTCTGAGGCAGGGCAGAGATGGAAGTCCTTAAGATCCAAGATCTGGATGTGCTGGCTCTCTTGGTTCCTGGTGATCCTGGATGCTGGATGTAGACCAAGCAGAGTTCTCCAGAGAACACCACTGGACTGCACTTCACCTCTCCTTAATCCTGTAACCTCTCCCTTTACTTGTTGTAACTAAAACCCCCAAATAAACCTCACTTTTAACAATGTGAAGTTGTCATAATAAATTCTCCAATATTAGTGGTGTTACCACAGTTCAAGTGGGATCATTATTGTGGGGCCCCATCATCTTTTTGGGTACTTCAGAGATCACTGTTAGGAAAGTTTATTATTCACTATAGAAAACTTAAACATCAGTAATATCAAAACAGAAAGTTTAAATTTTAAGATTGTACTATACCGAAAGAAATTATTTAAAGAGTCAAAATAAATTTGAAGGGTAAGAGATTTATAACAATAATCGTCTTTCTATTTTGGTTTTCTTCTGTCCCATACCAGGTGGCTCTTCTGATATGAAACAGAGTCTCTGAATTTTATTTTAACAACATGTTTGGGTTTAGAGAAGGAGAGAGCCATGCTTCAACTTCAAAGCCAGCTTTAATTTTTAATTGAACTGAGACTACAAAAAGACCATTTGCATTATGTGTCTGTAGAAAACAGCAGAAACAAACATTTAGGAAGATATATGAAATTTTATCCTGTTGAAAATGTGATATACCAAAAGACCAATTTATTCTTTTTCTTGGGATATTTTCTCTGGAAGGTTCATCCTTTTTCTTCAGATATCTCATTTATCCAGTAGTCTTCAGAATCATTAGTTAATTGCCTTCATTCTATTGGAAAGACAAAAACAAAACCCTGCCCCAACACTAACTTGGGGAGTTTCTCTTTTGGTAAGTTATATCTGGTCAAATAAAAAGAATTTGTTAGTCTTATAAGTTAGTTTAGATTGAAGATCATTCTGGTTGATAAACTATCACCTTTTCTAATCAAGAGGTCTCATTTGTTCAAATCTGATCTTTATCAGCTTTGATGATGTCCATAGCTTTTCTTCTCCTGTGGAAATAAAAGCAAAACCTCTTCCCCAATGTAACACATATTCTGGTTTTCATTCTGAGGTCAACACATTTTTAAAGTATATAGGCTGATTTAATTCAGTAGTTTTTTTTTCTTTTATCCAATGTCTACAGCTGTCATTCCTTTCTCATTAGCATTTAGAAAATTTAAAGTTAATAAAGCCTTATGCAATCTATCTTTGGGGGTCTTTATTACCCCTTTCTGTTTATTATACATATCCTTTAGAGTTTGATTAGATCTTTCTATAACTGCTTGCCCTGTAAGATTGTGTGGTATACCTGCAATATGTTTTATGCTGTAATATACAAAAAAAAAGTTTCATTTTACTAGAGACATATGCTGGAGAATTGTCAGTCTTAATTTGTACAGGTATTCACATGATGGCCGTGACTTCTAATAGATGTGTAATTACAGAATCAGCCTTTTCAGAACTCAAAGCAGTTGCCCATTGAAATCCTGAGTATACATCCAATGACTGAGGGAACTGGATGCAGTGATCCACAGCCAGGCCCCAGGTGGAACTCCAAGAGTCCAATTGGCGAGAAAGAGGAGGGTTTGTATGAGCGAAAATTGTTGAGACCAAGGTTGGAAAAAGCACAAGGACAAATAGCCAAATGAATGGAAACACATGAACTATGAACCAATAGCTGAGGAGCCCCCAACTGGATCAGGCCCTCTGGATAAGTGACACAGTTGATTAGCTTGATCTGTTTGGGAGGCATCCAGGCAGTGGGACCGGGACCTGCCCTCAGTGCATTTGCTGGCTGTTTGGAACCTGGGGCTTATACAGGGATACTTGGCTCAGCCTGGGAGGAGGGGACTGGACCTGCCTGGACTGAATCTACCAAGTTGAACTCAATCCTCAGGGGAGTCTTTGCCCTGGAGGAGATGGGAATGGGGGGTGGGCTGAGGGGAAGGGGGGGGGGGGGGGGGAGAACAAGGGAATCTGTGGCTGATATGTAAAATTAAATTAAATTATAAAATAAAATTTAAAAAATGAGGGAAAAATATCAAATAAAAAAAGAAATCCTGAGTATGTATCTATGGTATGGTGTACATATTTTAATTTTCCAAACTCTGCAAAATGAAATATGTCCATTTGCCTAAGTTTATTTCTTTGAGTACCCTTTGGGTTACTTCCTGCAGGTAGTAAAGTTTGATCATATATACATAGAACAAGTAGGATGTTTCCTTATAATTTCCTTGGCTTGTTATCAAATGACAGAAAAATCTTTTTTCAAACTCTTGTTATTGACATGATGACTTTTATGAAATTCTGAGGCTTCTAGCACATTTCCTACCAATAGTTGATCAATTTCACCATTAGCTTTGTGCTAGAGGACCTGAAAGACCCATATGAGATCTGATATGTGATATATGGGATGATTCCTATTCCTGACTAGTTCCTGTAATAGTATAAATAACAAAGTTAATTCTGACACATCAGGAATAAGTTCAGCAGTTTAAATGTGTAAAACAACTCTTTCTGCATACTAAGAGTCAGTAAATGTATTAAGAGATTCTGTAAAATCCATTAATACCATGAGAATAGGTTATAATTCTGACTTTTGGACAGACTCATAAGGGCTTTGAGCCACTTTACTTAAATTTCCTGATTTATAACTTGCCTTTCCTGATTTTATTTGCATCAGTATAGAATGTAGGGGCTCTAGATATTGGTGTTCCCTGTACAATGTGAGGAAAGATCTAGTTAGTTCTCTTTTATAAACTGAATTCTCTTGCTTTGAGGATATCTGTTGTTAATCTCTCAAAAAAAAAGTTACTGTGAGCTCTTTGCCAATGTTCACTTTCTGTCCATAAAGAGGAAATGTCCACATTGGTAAAAGTTATTAAAATTTCTGCTGGGTCCATTCCTGTCAATTGACAAAGTCTTAATTTTCCTCTTAGAATCAACTCAGAAACCTTTTCTACATATTTCTTTAATTTGTTACTCTGTTTGTGTGGTAAATATATATATATATATATATCCATTATAAGATAATGTCTTCCCTCTGCATTAAAAATCTCTGGAGGGGAATGTGTAGAAGATAAAATAACCAGATGCAATCAATCTCTGGATCCAAATGATCCATGTGTGAATCCTGTAATTTCTTTTCCACCAAAGCCAATTCTCTCTCAACTTCTGCTGATAATTCTCTGGGACTATTTAAGTCCTTGTCACCTTTTAAGGTTTGAAACAAATTACTCAGTTCTTAAGTTGCTACTCCATAGTAAGCTGTAGATGGGCAATGTCTCCCAGCAATTTTTGAAAGTCATTAAGAGTCTGCAATTGGCTGGGTGGTGGCAGTGCATGCCTTTAATCCCAGTACTTGAGAGGCAGAGCCAGGCAGATCTCTGAGTTCGAGGCCAGCCTGACCTACAGAGTGAAATCCAGGACAGGCACCAAAACTACACAGGGAAACCCTGTCTTAAAAAAAAAAAAAAAAAAAAAAAGAGTCTGCAATTGATCTCTCCTGATTTGTACCTTTCGAGGATGAATTTTTGTAGACCTATTTTATACCCTAAGTAATTAATAGAATCTCCTCTTAGCATTTTTGGGAGCAATTTGTAATCCCCAACAAGGTAAAATTTTATTTACTTCTTCAAACATTTTCTCTAAAGTATCTAGATTAGAATCAGCTAGTAAGATGTTGTCCATATAATGGTAAATTATAGATTGAAGAAACTGTAAATGAATCATTTCCAAAGGCTGTCATACAAAATATTGGCACAGAGTGGGGCTGTTTAACATCCCTTGTGGGAGAACCTTCCATTGATATCTCTTAACAGGCTGAGAATTATTATAAGTAGGCACGGTGAAGGCAAATTTTTCTCTATCCTTTTCTTGTAAACATATAGTGAATAAACAATCTTTTAAAGAAATAACGATAATTGACCATCATTTAGGTAATAGAGAAGTCAGGGGAATTCCAGGCTGTAAAGAGCACATTGACTGAATCACGTTATTAACAGCTCTTAAATCTGTTACCATTCTCCATTTTCCAGATTTCTTTTTAATGACAAATACAGGAGAATTCCAAGGACTGGTCCATTCCTCAATATATTGAGCATTTAGCAGCCCCTGTACCAGCTCTTCTAAGGGCTGTAATTTTTCTGATGTCAAAGGACATTGTTCTACCTAGACAGGTTTGTCAGTCAACTATTTTAGAGGTAGGACTGTTGATACTTTTGAAAGATCAGCAGCTGTTGTGCCCTGTTTTTGTTTTTGTTTTTGTTTTTGTTTTGTTTTGTTTTTTGGTTTTTCGAGACAGGGTTTCTCTGTGTAGCTTTGTGCCTTTCCTGGATCTCACTCTGTTGCCCTGTTTTTGTACAGCCTGAATGGTTGGTGATTGTTCTTTATAATACCTTCTAATATTTTTTCCAGAAATATGTATTAGTTTATGGCTTGTTTCTGAGATTGGAGGAACATTAATCTGGGTATTCATTGCTGTGAAAAATCACATCCCCATAAATTCATTGTTATATTACCCACATATGGCTTTCATTTTCCTCTCTGTCCTTCTGGCCCTATACACTCAACCCATCTCACACTTTGGTTTACCTGAGATAAAGTTACAATCCCTAAAAGCCAAACATTTACCTCCTAAAGAGCCCAATTTGGATGCTAAAATTCAGGGGCAACTGTTGTTTAATCTGCCCCTGTGTCCACAACACCTTGAATTACAATGTCATTTATTCCCGCCTTTAGCTTTGGTCTTTGAACATTTATAGCAGTCTGCCTAAATATTTGTCCTGTGCTTTCTTCTGAAATTTTTGTTTTATCATCTAAAGCTCTTCTATCACCCACAGAGTATGGTTTTTTACAATAGGCATTAGGTCCTTAATTGCTCTGGGAAGGAGTTTCCTCCACAATGACAGGGAATGACTGAACCAAGTTTGACATGGGGGCCTGTGAGAGGCCCCCCAAGGTGTTTCCCTATGGCAAGGGGCTGCCCTGTCTATCTCTTGATGATCTGCATTTATTGATCCAATATCAGCCTTTGCCACACCTTCTGCATACTCCAGAAGGGATAGGTCTTTGTTTGGATTATTCCTAGAAAAAAACATTGTTTCTAGGCATGTCCTGTCTACAGTCCCTTTTTAAGTGACCTTGTTTGCCACAATTAAGATATGTGGGCCAGTTCAGTCTGAGGATTGAAGGGACAGGATCTCCTCCACTCAGTCTAAGGATTCACAGACACAGGATCTCCTCACATTCAGTCTGAGATTTCACAGAGAATTAACACATCCACAAATTGCTTAAACAGTTCTTCAAGTCACAAGACAGATACTTGACTGAGAAAGTTGAATTTTTTGAGGACTCTCAACAGAATGGCTTCACAGCACAAAGATTCCTTTAAGCCCCAGTCACCACAAGGTGACCCTTTATTAGACTGCATGGAGTTTATTCCAACCCAGGTTTCTCCAGTGCAGTCAGAAGAAGGTATCTCTAACTCACAAATTGCTCAGCTCAACTTTCCCCCAAATGACAGTGTCTCCTCTGCAAAGCAGCTGCTGCAAGCACTCTGGGAGATGTTTAACTCCTGGTTGCAGCCAGAAAAGCAGAGTAAGGAGCAGATGATTTCTCAACTGGCCTTCAATGAGTTTCTCATCGGTCAGCAATGCAAGGATACGTTTTCCTTTAAAGAGATGTTGGAATCAAGTGGCCAAAACATCGGGACATTCATGGAGGGTCAGGATGATGAGTGCTTGAAGCCTCCTGTCACGGTTCGTGTCTCCATGCATGGGCAGGAAGCCATCTTTTCTGAGAACATGTCTTTAAAAGAAGCCATCAAGCTTCTGAAAGAAAAGCAGTCAGCACAATCTTCAACACAAGAGAATTCAAGGAACCCCTTGCCAGTCTCCCAACACATGTTATTGGCAACAGGACATGAAGACAGTGAAGATGGCCAAAACAATACCCGGAGCACTAGGGATGTAAATGGTGGTGATAGTAGTCCTGGAAATCAGATTGACTCCCTTATCATTATCCAAAAAGAACAATTTCCAGAGCCTGAAGACCGAAGGGTTTCTTATAAAAACCCTCATAATTACAGAATAACAAGTCAAATCACCTCCAGGTACCAGGAAGAATCTTAGAGGGCAACTTCTTCTGAAGATGTCCCAATGTAGGAGTTACAACCAGGAATCATCTCAAGGCCAGAGCAGACAGAAGACTGTCAGAATCATGATGCAAATTCCAATTTTGAGAGTCACCAAGAGAGACTACTGAGACTCAAAGACATACAAATGTGAGGAATGTCAAAGAACCTAAAATTTACCTGTAATCTTTCAGCCAACTTGGGACTATACAAGAGTGAAAGGTCATTTTTCTGTACCATGTGTCATAAAGGCTTCTATACTCGCTCAAACCTGAGAGTCATGAGCTCATACACAGGCAAAATAAGCCTTTCCAATGTAGTACATGTGGAAAGTGTTTCAGCCATATAACCAATCTGTAGCTCATTAGAGGATTCACACAGGAGAGAAGCCCTACACCTGCTCCCTGTGTAACTGTAGCTTCTACCAGTCATCCACATCCACTGTTAACTGAGGAATTGCCACAAGTCAGACTGTGTACCTTCCTAATTAGAGGTTAGCAGGGCTCCAGCTCAGTGTCTCATCTGCACATGAAGAAGCATGTAGGTTCCAATTAGCAAACAGATTTGACATGTTAACTTCTGGATTGTTCCCTCTATGTGTTGTCACATTCCAGTGCCTCATGTGGGTAAAGAAGAGTCATTTGTGCATTCACTAACATTTTTTAAATGTCAAGGTAGCATATAATTTGTGCCTGATATGTATTAAATAAATGATTGGAACTGCAATTAAAAAAAAGATATGTGACATTTTGATTTTTCTTCAATTTTTCTTCTTAGCCTCTCCTATCTAAGTATCATCATGGTTATGAGATTCAATACTGACTATATATCAGATCCATTCATCTATGGGTGCTGATCTTGCCTTTAAAGGCCTAATTACCCTTTTGCATTGTGAATTACCATTTTCAAAAGTCAAAGATTCAATTATTATTTGTCTAGCTTCTGAATTTGATATCATTCTATTTACAGCTAAAGTCAATCTTTGTAAAAAAAAAATCAGTGAAGGTTTCTTTTTGGCCTGGTATAACTTTAGTAAATGACTCAGTTCTCTTTCTGACTTTTTCAATTCTGTCCCAAGCATTCAAAACTGCTGCATGGCATAGAGCCAGGGTGTGGTCATCATATAGAAACTATCTTTGTATATCAGTATAATCGCCCTCTCCAAGTAGTTGGTCTTGAGAGATTTCAATACCTCTAGCCCTACTTCTTTGTTTAATGGTCCTAGCCTCATCTATCCACCAGGTCCTCTACTGTAACCAAGGACCAGGCTCCAATACTGCTGTAACCAAGTCTCTCCAGTCTTGTGGACAATTCTGTTACTGGCTGACCATAAATTTAATATCTGCTTCACAAAAGGTGAATGCATACTATGTGAGAGTATCACTTTCTTAAATCTCCTCAAATCTAACATTGCCACAGGAATCCAGTCAACTCTTACACAGCCTTGGGGATATCTGTCATTTGGTAGTTGTTCCTGTAAGGTGACTGGATAAATTAAGGTTGGTTGTTTGAAAACCTTGGGCTGTTTCTCTCTGATTTTATAATGCAATGATGAAGTTGGTTCTCCTTTAAATTCCTCTGTCTGGGTCTGAACATCTCTATGATCCATTTTAATAAGTTTTTTTAAGGTCCATATCTTGGCACTCATATCAACCAACTTTTTTAGGGAAAAACCAAGAATTATCAAACCGATAATATAATTATCAAAATGATAATCAACATTATGTCAATTCCAATTAAGTTGATTATCCATTCATTTAATTGTTCCATTTTTAAACTATGCACATGTATGCAAAGACCTAACTCCTTCCACTCTAATAGTGTTTCCCATTTTTTAACATGAGAAAAAACCCTCTTTTAACTAATTCCCCCCTTTAAGAATTCGCAATTGTCTCACCAAATCTGCTGTTGATGATGGTGAAGTGTGAAGCTGACTGCTGCTGTGTAGAGCAGTAGAAGCCTGAGCGAGTGTCAAGGCAGCTACCTAGTGTGGCAGAAGCCTGAGGAAGGGGTCCAGAGAAAGCCCACAACCCACCCAGAGAGAAGAACCAAAGAGCTAGCCATCTGCAGAGGGGAACATCCAAAAGCGGCTAACTCTTACAGCATTTGGAGCCCAAGTGCCTGTGGAGTTTGCTGCAGAGAGGCTGCCACAGAAAAATCCCAAACTCGCTCAGAGGTTTCTGGGGGAAAGAAAGGAAAATATAGCTGGCAAGGTGATGACTTGTAAGGAGCAACTGTCATGAGCTATTGTAGGCCATGACTCAAATACAGCTTATAGCAACTGATAATTCAGATGTCAACCCACCAGAGGAATCATACTCTGATATGGTAACCTATCAAGCAAGGCCTACAGATCACTGACTCTGATAACTGTTCCTTCCATCTGTAATTTCTTGTGCAATAATAGCTGTGATATGTGGTGGTATTGTGTTCCCCGAAATATTGTGTACCCTAATAAACTTATCTGGGGTCAGAGAACAGAAAAGCCACTAGATACTTAGGATAGACAGTGGTAGCACACGCCTTTAATCCTAGCATTCCAGAGGCAGAAATCCATCTGTTCAAGGATACAGCCAAGCATGGTGACTCACGCCTTTAATCCCAGAAAGCGAGCCTTCAATCCCAGGGAGTGGTGGTAGAAGGCAGAAAGGTATATAAGGCTACAGACTGTAAAGTGCAGCAGTAGCTGAAAGTGAAAGTTTCAGAGAGGCTTGCTTGAACTGAAAAAAAGTTTTGGTTATGGGACTCCTCATATTTCTAGCTGTTTGCTATACAAAGACTTAAGAGCCGCTGACAAGCCAGGCCCTGATTTCAAGTGCTCAGAGGGACTTTTAGACCTGGTACCAGAATTTATTCTTTTGAACTTTATGGGCTTAAATAAAATGGACAGTAGTGATTTCATTGCAATGGAACTTATGCATATAGACTCCAATAACTGTGATGATTCATGAACTCGTTTTGTGTTAAAAACTGAATTGTTTAAATGAAGAAGTTTGGGTTTAAAAAATTATAAAGAAAAATTATAAGTGTGAGGGAGTGAGTGGGTGAAAGAGTGCATGAGTAAAGAGTGAGTGAATAATCTAGAAATATGTGTGTGAGAGTGAGTGAGTGAGAGAGAGAGAGAGCTGTGTGTAAGAGCTGCTGCTACATAGAGGAGCTGTACCTAGGATCTGTGTAAAGTGCTGTATGGTGAGAGAGCTATGTAAATGAGATGTTTAGCTGTGGCTGTGTGGAGATTTGTAACTGTGTGGAGGCAAGGAAGATGAAGCTGTATAGAAAAGATACATAGGAGAGAAATGTATGTAAAAGATAGATTGTAGACCTGCTGAAATAGATGTAACTGTATACAGATGTATGGCCTACATATGTAAACAAAGATATGTAGCTGTATGTATAGAATGTAGCAGTGTGGAGATACATAGCAGTGTGGAGGCAGAAAGATTCAGAGACCATTTCTTAAGATGAAGTAAAAGAGAAAGTTACCATCAGAAGGCATGTGTGTTTCCTTATTTCACCAGTCATATATAGATTAAAACTTATTCCTAGCTGGGCAGTGGTGGCGCACGCCTTTAATGCCAGCACTCGGAAGGCAGAGGCAGGCGGATCTCTGTGAGTTCGAGGCCAGCCTGGGCTACCAAGTGAGTTCCAGGAAAGGCACAAAGCTACACAGAGAAACCCTAAATACCCTCAGATAAAAAAAGTTTCCCATCCCTCACTACTCTGAGGCATTCCTTTTATTACCCTGAGCTAATCATGGGAGCTGGTCTCTCACAGTCTGCAATAAACAGTAAAGAGCATATAGAATGAAAAGCATTTGCCCGCATGTGTAAAATTATTATAGAAATCCTTCAATTCTCACTGCTGAGAAGCAGTCTCTGAAGTTACCCTGGGTAGTAGCTCTGAGGGCTAGACCCCCAGGCTACTAAAGTGACTCCAGCAGGAGCCCCTACGTGAAACTCCAGCATGTGCTGGTGGCTGCAAAGCCACAGGCAAACAGCTTTTTCATGAATTTATGCTCCAAAAGTTGAACACCAAATGAAGTGTGATCCTAATTAGTCTTAACAATAAAAACCCAGAGTCAGATAATGAAGGTGAAAGCTGAAAGATCAGAGAAGCAGAGCAGCAGCCACTAGGAACTTTTTACCTCTACGATTACTCAGCTGGAATGTGGGGTGGCCAAGATCCTGTCTCCACCCACTTTATATTCCTATCTCCACCTCCCAATTGTTCTGGGAGGTGTACACCACCACCACCACCAGGCTCTGTTTCTCTTTTAGACTGGTTCAATCTTGTGTAGCCCAGGGTGGCCTTGAACTCCTGTATTGGTTGTAGTATTAAGGCAACTCCACATAGTTGGTGGTTCAGTGGTAGAATTCTTGCCTGCCACACGGGAAACCCAGGTTCATTATCCGATCCATGCACCAGCCCAGCTAGCTCAGTCGGTAGAGCATGAGACTCTTAATCTCAGGGTCATGGGTTCAAGCCCCACATTGGGCGCCAGATATTGGTTATAGTATTAAGGCAACTCCACATAGTTAAAAGGAAGGTTTATTTTGTGGGGTAACTTACAAGTAAAGGGATACGTTACAGGATCTGGGAAAGGTGTAGTGCAGTCCAGCAGTGTTCTCTGGAAAACTCTCCTCAGTCTACCTCCAGCGTCCAGGATCCAGGAACCAAGAGAGAGCACATCCAGATCTCAGGTCTTAAGGGCTCCTGTCTCGGCCCCACCTTGTAGGTGTGACGGTTAAGGAAGCCTCAATGGGGGTAGTACTTCCAGGTCAAAGCTGGAACAGCTACCTACTACACTCCTGATCTTCCTGCTTCCTCCTCCCAAGTGCTGGGATTAAAGCTGTGTGCCACCACTGCCTGGCCTCTATGGTTAACTAGTGGCTAGCTCCACCCTCTAATTTCCAGGAAAGCTTTATTTGTCAGGACACAAACAAAATATCATACAACAGCTAAGCAGTTAAGAGTACTTATTGAGGGTTGGGGATTTAGCTCAGTGGTAGAGCTAAAGTGCAAGTGCACTAGCAAGTGCAAGGCTCTGGTACAGTCCTTAGCTCTGAAGGGGAAAAAAAGAGTATTTACTGCTCTTGCAGAGGACCAGGGTTTGGTTTCCAGCACCAACATGGCAGCTCACAACTATCTGTAACTCCAGTTCCAGGAGACTTAACACCCTTCAAACTCTAAGGGCACCAGGCACACATAGCACATATACATGTATGCAGGCAAAACACACACACACACACACACACACACACACACACACACACACACACACACACACAAAGAAATATGAATAAATAGATTTTTTGGGTTTTTTTTGAGAGAGGGTCTCTATGCATAGTCCCAGCTGTCATGGAATTCACTCTGTGGACCAAGCTGGCCTCAAACCCACAGAGATCTACATGCCCCTGCCTCCTAAGTGCTGGGATGAAAGATATGTACCACTGCACCCAGCATAAATAAACAAAATTACCATGAAATAGAAGGTCTTATTCTAGGTATAGCCTAGAATAACTGAGCACAGAGATTTAAACATGTATCTGTATACCCATGTTCATAGACGCATTATGCTTAGCAAAACTAAAACAACCCATATGTCTAGCCACAGATAAATGTTTAAACAGAACGTAACATTTCAGGAAACAAATTATTTTCTTGCATATTTATGTTTTCAGATGTTTTTTATTTTGATTTATGTGTATGTGTCTGAATGTTTGGCACATGTGAGCAGGAGGAGCCCCAAGAGACCAGAAGAAGCATTAGAGCTCATGGAACTGGAGACGTAGGAAGTTGTGAACCACCTGATGTGAACGTGGGGAGCCAAACTCAATATCCTCTGGAAGAGCATTCAGTGCTCTTAACTGCTTGGCCATGGCTCAAATGGCATGCCCTGTCTACCCTTTTTTAAAGGAATGAAATTCTGACAACACATGCTACAACACAGATGAACCTCTTAGACCTTTTGCTAAGGGAAATAATTCACTTTTAGAAAAGACAACTAGAGCTGGATGTGGTGGCAAACACAAAGTTTAATCCAAACACTTGGGAAGCAGAGGCAGGTGGATGAATCTCAGGGAGTTTGAAGCCAGTATAGTCTACGTAGGGAGTTCCAAGCCAGCCAGGGAGTTACATAGTGAAGACCCAGTTTCAAAACACCAAAAAGAAAAAGAAAGAAGACAAGTAGGCGCTGGGTGTGGTGGTACAGTCTCCGTATTTGGAGGTGGAAACAGGAGGATTGGGAGTTCAAGACCATTCTTTGCTACATAAGTTCATGGTTAGCATGGGATACATGAGACCTTGTCTCGAAAAACAATAAATCATAAAAAAGCAAACAAATATTGTATTATTCTACTTTTATGATATACTTAGTAAAATCTGTTGGGGAATATTACTTTAAAATGTGTTACTTTTGTTTATGTTGCATTTGTTTAACACATGAAGCTGTGTTCCTGTGCCTGTCTAAAACACCTGGTGGTCCAATAAAGCTCTGAACAGCCAATAGCAAGGCAGAAGAAAGGACAGGTTGGGCTGGTAGGCAGAGAGAATACATAGGAGAAATCTAGAAGAAAAAGAAGTAGCCAGAGAAGGAGGGGGACTCCAGGGGCCAGCCACCCAGCTACACAACCAGCCATGGAGTAAGAGTAAGATTTACAGAAGTAAGAGAACGGGAAAAGCACAGAGGCAAAAGGTAGATGGGGTAACTGAAGTTAAGGAAAGCTGGCAAGAAACAAGCCAAGCTAAGGCCAGGCATTCATAAGTAAGAATAAGCCTCTGTGTGTGATTTATTTGGGAGCTAGGTGGTGGGCTCCCCAAAAGAGAAGAAAAAACTAACAACAAAAACTGTGGAGACAAACAGAACAGTGGTTGCTAGGGTTTAGAAATAGGAGGGAAACAGGAAGTTGTTATGTAATTTGTATAGAGTTATAGTTTTACAAGATAAAGAGTTCTGTAGATGGTCAGTGAAGGTCATTGCATAGCAGCTTGAATGCACCTACTGCCACTAAATTGAACAATGGAAAAATGTTAATATACTCAATTTTGTTATGTGTATTTTACCATAATCAAACAATTTTAAATGTTTAGACATATTTATTTTGTTTTATGTGTTGTGGTGGTTTGAATGAAAATGGCCCCCATAGGCCCAAAAGGAATGGCACTATTAGGCTGTGTGGCCTTGTTGGGGTAGGTGTGGCCTTGTTGAAGGAAGTGTGTCACTGGAGTTGGCCTTTGAGGTTTCAGATAATCAAGTCAGGTCCAGTGTCTCTCTCTCTCTCTCTCTCTCCCTCTTCCTGCTGACTGCAAATCCAGATGTGGAACTCTCAGCTACCTCACTAGCACCATGTCTGTCTGCACGCCACCATGCTTCCTGCCATGATGATAATGGACTAAACCTCTGAACTGTAAGCCAGCCTCAATCAAGTGCTTTCCTTTGTAAGAGTTGCCATGGTTATGGTGTTTCTTCACAGCAATAGAAATCCTAAATAAGACAGAAGTTGGTACCAGGAATTGGAGTATTGCTGTGATAGGCCTGACCATGCTTTTGTTTGGAGGAATTTGGGACTTTGGGAGTTTGGGTTAGGAAAGCAGTGGAATGCTTTAATAGATGCTTAATGGACCATACTAGTAGAAGCATGGAAGACAGTGGTGCTAAGGGTGATTTGAACTGTGGGAGCCTGGCTCAAAGGTTTCAGAGGAGAATAATATTAATATATGGCCTAGATATTCTTGTGATATTTTGGGAAAGAATGTGGCTGCTTTTTGCCCTTGTCTAAAAAATCTACCTGAAGCTAAATTAAAGAGTTATGGATTAACAGCTTTGGCAGAGGATGTTTCAAAGCAACCTAGCATTGGCTGTGTTGCTTGGTTATTAGTGGCCAGTATTGTGCAAATCTATAATGAAAAGGAGCAAATTGAGAGAGAAAAAATACAAAATATACAGTTTGAGAAGAAAAGAGCTCCAGGAAAAAGTTTAAAGGAAAGCCTGATGCTAAATAAAGGGAGTGGTGACCTCAGGGCAAGACCCCACCCAGCCAAGTTTCCAACTTGTGAAAAGGAACTAAAGAGCAGCTTAGGTCTAGGTATGGTGGTACACACCTTTAATCCCGCACTCAGGAGACAGAGGCAAGCAGATCTCTAAGTTCAAGACCAGCCTGGTTTACAGAGTGAATTCCAGAACAGCCAAGCTTAGGCAGTGAAGGAAACCATAAAAAAAAATTTTAAAAACCCTGGTGAAGATATAATTGAACGAGGGGGCCATATTCCAGAGAATATGGCAACAGAACTTAGTAGCTTCAGCCACATGGCTCTGGCTTTAGAGTCAAGGATAGAAGACAGGGCTTATGGAATCTCCCTCCACAGCTAAGGAAAGCTGCTGAGGCCAGG
The DNA here is from genome assembly GCA_902168415.1 of Peromyscus melanophrys. Lineage (NCBI taxonomy): Eukaryota > Metazoa > Chordata > Mammalia > Rodentia > Cricetidae > Peromyscus > Peromyscus melanophrys. Next base: position 33,609 of record CABHPR010153259.1, read on the forward strand.
CATGTGTCAGGGGAGCCCCTGCATGGAGGCCTAAAGAGGCCATTGTGTGAAGCTGTGAAGGTGAAGCCTGTATTGTCTTGGAGATCCCAAAATGATGGAGATGCCAGAGTCATGAGAGAGCTGCTAACAGGGAATGGAACCAACCAAGAGAAAGAAGTGTGTTGCAGTCAACAAAACTGAAAGGAGCTGGAGATTTGAAGAACATTTTGACATCAGACATGAAGATGCCGTTTGGAGTTTGCTCATCTGGTTTTCGGTCTTGCTTTGGTCCTGTATTTCCCCATTGTGCTCCCTTTTGGAATGCTAATGTATACCCTGTGCCATTGTGTGTTGAAAGTATACCATCTGCTTTTTCATTTAAAGGGGTTTACAGTTAGGAGATTGCACAAGTCTCAGAAGAGACTGTGAACTTTGGACTTTGGCGGGGTAGGTGGGGGGGGTTCAAGACAGGATCTCTCTGTGAAGCCATAGCTGTCCTGAAACTCACTTTGTAGACCAAGATGGCATGGAACTAAGAGATCCACCTGCCTCTGCCTCCTGTGCTGGGATTCAAGTGTGCGCCATCACTGCCTAACATGAACTTTGGGCTTTTAAATCGTGCTGATACTGTGATAGACTATGGGTAAAGGGGCTCTAGCCAACCTGAGCTTGGCAACAAGGCTCTGGCAGGTCTTCCTCTTCCCTCACTCCTCCTTGCTAAAAACCATTAGATTGCATTTCTAAAGCTAGCCACCAAGATCTGTTCCCTTATTTGGCCACTTCCTCCTCCTGAGGCTGACCACCAAAGTTCAGCTACCAAAGTATTGAAGTCTAGTAATCAAAAGCCCCCTTTTGGCTGCCCTAATTAACATGTCCAATCAAACAAACCAACTCATCCTAACACTGGGTTTCCTCTTTCCCTTTATAAACTGTCATTTGCCTAGGGGCCACATGTGTCTCCTCTCTATTAAGAGGAGTCCTTTGTCCCTCCAGGGCAAATATCTCTTTGCCCACTCCCTTGTTCCCTTACCCTTCTCCCTCATCCCCCTCCTGTCTTGGTCTCTTATTCCCTGTTCTTTGCCCTCTGGGATAAATAAATTTCCTTTGTGCTGAGAACTTTCAAAGGAGACTTTTGAAGTTGAACTAACTGAATTTTTCATTATGATATGGCTACAAGCCTATGGGGGCCAGGGAGTGGAATGTGGTGGTTTGAATGAAAATGGCCCCCATTGGCTCACAATGAGTGGCACTATTAGGAAGTATAGCCTTGTTGGAGTAGGTGAGGCCTTGTTGGAAGAAGTATACTAAGTTCTGTGGGGGTGGCCTTTGAGGTTTCAGATGATCAAGTCAGGCCCAGTGTCACACTCTCTTGCGGCTGTCTGCAGATCCGGATATAGAACTCTCAGCTACCTCTTCAGCACCGTGTCTGCCTGTGTGCCTCCATGCTTCCAGCCATGATGATGAACTAAACTTCTGAACCGTAAGCCAATCCCAGTTAAATGCTTTCCTTTATAAGAGTTGGCCTGGTCATGGTGTCTCTTCTCAGCAATAGAAACCCTAACTAAGACAGAAGTATGTGTTTTTGCCTGCATGTATGCATGTGTGTGCCTGCAGAAGCCTGAAGATGGAGTCTGATCCCCTGGAACTGGAGTTACAGATGGCTGTGAGGCCAAGACGGCACACGGTAGGCTAGAAAGCAGCAGAGGCCAGCCAATAGTGAAAGGTAAATCCATCCCCCGAAAAACTGCAGTGGAGAAATTGTGCCAGAACAGAGAGCTGCAGAAAGCTAAGGATGTCCTGAAAGAGCTTGAAACGAGGAACAGCAGTCTGGGAAGCAATCCCTTCCTGGGGAAAGAGATGACGTGAAGGTATGTACATCGTGAGAGCTTGATTTTGTGAGAAGGAAGTATACAGAAAAAAACAGTCACGAAAGAGAATAAATCCTAGAATCAGACCTCCATCTAACCAAACAGGTGCATTCTGCTCTATGGACACGAGAGGGCACTCTTGAACTCAGAAATCTGATTACTCGCATTGGAAATTCCTGAAACAGGAAAACAAAACATTCAAAACGCACAGAACAAAGCAGGCATCGCATTTCATGAAAAAAATTAAAAATTAAAATTAATGATCTTCTTTTAAAAACTAACCATGAAATATGAAAACTGTAGAGCAGCACTCCAATCTAAATTAAATAACCTTAACTATCACTTAATGACGTGAAAGAGAAAAAAAAAAACCTATTTAACCAGAACTATAACTCAGAAATTGACAAAAAAAACTTAAAGAACAAGAACAGAGTTGGCTGAAGTCACAAGACGTTGAAGAAAATATATCAATTCAGAAAAAAGGAACAAAATTAAATGTTAGATGTCCTAAGAGAAATTTTAATTTAAATATAACTATTGATATTAAGTAAAAAAATAAAAGTAAAATCAAGAAAGTGGGTCCTTGGAGAACATGATAGATACGGCTCCCAAAGAAGAAAATAATAGAATACATTCAAAGTGTTAACATCGGAAAACTTTCTGAAATAAAACTTGTATCTGCACATTGAAAAGGTGTTACAGGAACTCATCTGGAATGGCAAATTATGAGTATCTTAGAAAATCATTTAAACTTAAAAGAGGCTGGAGAGATGGTTCAGCGGTTAAGAGAAACTGAGTTCGGTTTCCAGCACCCAAGACGGCCCACATATACATTCACACAATCACATAGACA
>CABHPR010153260.1:0-13678 GCA_902168415.1 Peromyscus melanophrys
TGGACCAGGTTAGCCTGCCGGCATATCTGTGTGTATGTGTGGTGGGGTGGGGGGTGTTTTGATTGTTAATCCCCTAACCTACGGGAGGCCCAGTCCACTGTAGGTGGCACCATCCCTAGGAAGGTGGTCCTGAATCATATAAGCCAGCCTTCGAGCCATCCCGGTATCCAGCGTCCTCCAGGGTTCCTGCTGTACTTCTTGTCTGCGAGGTGAGCTCCTTATTTGGAGGTAATGCTGCATGGAACAGCAAACAGCCCTGCCTTCAAGTTCATGACCTGGACTCCCAAGCCAATGGAATTCTTTCCCCCTCTAAGGTGCTTCTGACCAGAGTATTTGTCACAGAAAGGATGAAACCAGAACCCTGCCCTTTGGTGGATTTCCGTCTTTCCATCGCCTTTCCATTTCATAACGGCCAGCGGTCCTTCTTCGGAAGAAGAAATGCTATCTTACTGGGGCCATTTTACGAGAGCACACACAGCGCTGGGGAGGTGGCTCAGTCCGTAAAGTGCTTGCCCTCCAAGCACGAGAACCTGACTTTGAGCCCAATAATCCACACCAAAAAGAGAAGGACACTGGATCTGTGAAAGCCTAGCTTGGGACGCCTCACACATGCCCTTCCACTTCAGTCTCTGTGCATGATGCCCAGGGGGGTTGCAGGGGAGCAGGGCACACAGATGTATAAGGGACACAGTGGCGGTCAATGCTGATGGCCATCTTGGCAGGATCTAGAATCCTAAGCAGAAGTCAAGCCTTTGGGCATGTCTGTGAGTTTCTAGACTGGGTTAACTGGGAGGGAAGGCCCGCCCTGAATGTGGACGGCACCATCCCATGGGCTGCGGTCCTGGACTCAATAAAAAGGAGAGGAAGCTGAGACCAGTGTGCGTCCATCTCCTTCTGTTTCCTGACTGTGGTCACAAGACACCAGCTGCCTCACTCTCCTCACGCTGAAGTGCCTTTCCTGCTGTGATGGACAGTGCCCTCCAACTATGATCCCTTACTGTCCCAGCAGTGATGTCACTGGTAAGCCCCGCCCCCCAGTCTTGTCTTTTTTACCTCCTTTAGGTTCTGCCTGGAAGCTGAGGGGTGCTGGCACCATGCTCTTCCCAGCCTCCAGAACGAAGAGCTGAAGCACACTCTTCTTCATAACTCACCCAGTCTCAGGTATTTTATTACAGCAACGAAACAACTGACCGAGACAGTACCTAACACATCAGGCATTCAGGAAATGAATGAATGAATGAAATGGATGCTGGATAAAGAACCCATCCAAATGATACACTGGACCACTAAGGTGGTCTGGGATTCATACGGAACACTTTCGGGAAATGCGTATTCAAAACGATCATTCTCGCAGCGCATGGTTTGGGTCAAATGAAGCCAAGAAGGGTCTGAGTGGTTAAATGTTGCTAAGGAGACTGTAAAAGGCAGAAAGTCTTGGGAAGGTACCGCCTGCTGCCAGGATGTCTGGAGGAGAAAAATAGTGTGTTTATCTTTTAAGAGATTTTAAAAAAATATATTATACCATTATAAACAGTAACTCAATTAAGTAAATTGTTTAGCTGAATTTTTCATTCTGAATACAAATGAGATGCATTATGTGGAAAATAGCTTGGGGGAGGCCCCCGGGAGGGTGGACATTTGTTTCAAGGGCCAGTGACTAATGACCACAGTATAAGGCATGCTGTTTGCACCACTTAGACCATTTTTCTCCTCAACCCATCAGCCTTGCTTAGACCCAAATGAGAGGTGGTTTACAGACAGAAAGAAGAATTCTCGAATCAGGGAGTTCTTGTTCCCTGGCACGCTGATTTTGATAAAATGCCTGGCATTGCCCACCTACAGGAAGCAGCTATTTATTTTGCAAGTGCAGCAAGTTCACATTTTAGATGCTTGGGGTCTTTATAGGGACCACTTTGTCTGAGAAGGAGATGGCGAGGACAGGAAGGGTTGAGAGGGAGAAGGAGAAAGTACCGGCCGGCATGGGGTTCTGTCAGAATGGTTTTAGGGAAGTGGGGACTAGGAAGGCATGGGGCCAAGAATGTACAAGCCATGCGCTGGGAGATGGCTCGGTGGGCTGTGGTTTGGATGTGAACCATCCCCTAGTGGTGCAGGTGTTGGAACATTTGCTGATGGTGAGCTCTGGGAAGGCTGCAGAGCCTTTAGGAGGTCGGACCTTGCTGGAGGCCGTAAGTCACAGGGATTGGGGTATGCTTCAGGTGTTTATGCCTCCTCCAACTTCAGTTCTCTCTATTCCTCTGTACGGATGACAGTGTGACCAGCCTGCTTCCTACTCCTACGGTCATCCCTTCTCTGCTTGGAGCTATGTCTTTCCCACCAAGATGGACTCTATCCCTCTCAACGGTAATTCAGAATAACACTTTCGGGCGGGACGGGAGGAGGGAGAACGGGGGGAATCTATGGCTGATAGGTAAAGTTGAATTGTATATTAAAATAAAAAAAATTAAAAAAAAAAGATGAAACACAGCAGTACATGAACAAGGAAAAAAAAAAAAGAATAACACTTTCCCCTTTAAGTCATTTTTAATCAGGGTATTTTATCACAATGAAAGAGGGGAGGTGGCCAGGAGAGAGCCAGGCAGCTGGAGTTCAGCTGGAGAGATGGAGTTCTCAGGACAGTAGGTATTTCCCAAAAGAATAGAAAGATTTATTTAAATAAAAAATTAAACTTTTATTTTATGGTGGGCAGTGGTGGTGCACGCCTTTAATCCCAGCACTTGAGAGGCAGAGGCAGGCGGACGCCTGAGTTTGAGGTCAGCCTGGTCTACAGAGTGAGTTCTAGGATAGCCAGCGCTACACAGAGAAACCCTGTCTTGAAGAAAACCAAAACAATGCTTTTAAATTTTATTATTCATTGGGAATGTCACACGTGTGTGCTGGTAAGATAACTTGTAGGAGTGGGCTCTCTTCTTTGACCATATGGGTTCCAGGAATTGAACTCGGGTTGTCTGGCTTGGAAGTAAGTGCATCCACCCACTGAGTCATCTCTCTGGCTGAAAAAAGACTTCAATACTTTTCTTTTAGAGACCAGCTCTCTATGTAACCTGAGCTGAGTGTTTTAAGCTTTGAACAACCAACATGGCCCCACTCTATGCATAGCGAGCAGCCGAATACCATCTCCTTGACATCTCTAGGGCAGATGGCACTATGCTAGCTCATAAGCATTTAGTATTTGCTGAAAGAAGGAGATTCATGGGGCTGGGGAGACAGGTCGGTGGGTAAAGTGCTTGCGTTGCAAGTATGAAGACCTAAGTTTGACCCCTAGAACCCACATAAGAGAAAGCCAGGCATGGTGGCGTGTGCACTTGTAATCCCAGTGCTGTGGAGGTGCAGACAGGTAGATCCTTGGGGCTCGCGGGTCAGGCAGTCTAGACTACTTGGCAAGTTCCAGGCCAATGAAAGGCCCCGTCTCAAAAGAATAAATAGACATAAACAAAAAGTGAGTGGCACCTGAGGAACAACATCTGAGATTATCTTCTGGCTCTTGCCATAGACACACACAGACACAGACACACAGACACATACATACACACACAGACACACACACACACACAGATGAGATACAAACTAAACCACAACTAGAATAATTAGCCATTTCCTCAGCAGGAAGAGCAGACTCTGAGATCTGGTCTCGCTTGCTTTCCCTTCTTCTAAAGGAAGACTGGGTGATAGAAAGTCATGTGACCCAAGCTGGTCCAATAGACAGAGTTATGAGTTTTGACCTGATTCTTCAGGTCCCCCCTGCCCCGTCACCTCTATTCCAGGCTAGCATGGGCCACAAGCGTGGGCCTGCTGTGAGAGGGTCCTATGAGAAGGACAGCTCAGGTAGCAGAAACAGGGCATGGCGAGAGCCAGAGTGTTCCAACTGATTCTGGATCCGGCCATACCTGGGGAGTTCAAACGACCCAGTCCATCCCCTTTCTTCCTTACCAGTGTTTGGAACGAGTTTGTTTGAACTGTTTGAACTGTGTTGTTTTGTCCTTGTTACTGTAAATCCTGTCTAACTGAGGTGCAAGGATTAACTTCCATCAGAAAAATCACAAGCCTACAATTTCTCTTGTGAAGGTATTTGTGTGTGTGTGTGTGTGTGTGTGTGTGCAGGTGTGAACCCCACGTGCTTCTGTGTGGAAGCCAGAGAAGCATGCCAGGTGTCTTCTCCTATCACTTGCCACCTTATTCCTTCAGATGGGATCTCTCACTCAGCCTTGAATGTCCTGGTTTGCTTTCTGACTGCTGGGATAAACACCATGACCAGAAGCAGCTTGAGGAGGAAAGGACTGATTTCATCTAACACCTTACAGTATATTACAAATGGAAGCTGAGGAAGGAGCTTGGAGGTAGGAACTGAAGCAGAGGCCACAGAAGAATGCTGCTTCCTGGCTTGCTCTCCATGGCTTCCTCAGCTTGCTTTCTTAGAGAATCCAGGACCATCTGTCTAGGGTGACACCGCCCACAGTAGACTGTGCCCTCCCAGATTAACCATTAACCCAGAAAATGCCCCACAGGATTGTCTAGAAGCCAATCTGATGGAGGCATTTCCTCAACTGCTGGTCCCACTTCCCAGATGGCTCTAACTTGTATGTATCAAGCCAACAAAAAACAAACAAACAAACAAACAAACAAACAACTCATCAGCACACTCAAGCTCGTCATTTTCCTGCTAGTCTGGCTAGCCATGAAGACCCTGTGATTCTGCTTGTCTCCACTAACTCTAGTACGTGGGTTACAGGTGCATGTGATCACAGATATTGGTTAGGGTTTTTATTGCTGTGAAGAGACATCATGACCACGACAACTCTTACAAGAAAAATATTCAGTTGGGATGGCTGGCTTACAGTTCAGAGCTTCAGTCCATTACCATCATGGCGGGGAGCATGGCAGCGTGCAGGCAGACATGGTGCTGGAGCTGAGAGTCCTACATCTTGCAGGCAACAGGAAGTTGCCTGACACACTGGGTCATATCCTGAGCATAGGAAACCTCAAAGTCCACCCCCACAGTGACACACTTCCTCTAACAAGGCTATACCCACTCCAAGAAAGCCATACCTCCTAATGGTGGCACTTCCTATGAGATTATCTACCACACCACACCCAGCTTATATATATATATATATATATACACACACACACACACACACACACACACACACACACGGGATTTGAACCCAGGTCCTCATGACTGTGCGGCAATCACTCGTACCCAATGAACCATCTCCCCAGCCCCCACATATATGTTTCTTAATTTAAAAAAATTACGTATGTGTATGTGTGCACATCTGTGTGTGCTTGTGCATGGGTGCCTGCGGAGGTGAAAAGAGGGTGTCAGACCCCCTGGAGCTGGAATTAAGGTGGTTGTGAGCCACAGGGTGTGGGTGCTGGGAACTGAACTCTGCTCCTCTACAAGAGCAGCAAGTGTTCTCAACTGCTGAGCCGTCCTCCAGCCCTCAGTTTCTTAGCCTTCCACCTCCTGTGATGTCTTCCTGGTTCACTCCAGGAACTTACCTCTCTCCGAGGAGGACATCTGGTAGATTTATAAATGTGGGGAAGTCCAGGTTATTCAAGACAGGGTAGGCGTGAATGGGAACAAGCAAGGTGTCATCTCCCTGAAATTGGGGAAAGGGGGTTAAATAATGAAAATAATGATAGAAAACTATCATTTTGAAAGTAACTTTTTTTTAACCATTAAAGAATTTCCTTAGGAAACTTCAGTGCTTTAAGTAAAACATTAGAAATACTGGGTTTCTTTTGTGAGTGGACGTGTGTGTGTGTGTGTGTGTGTGTGTGTGTGTGTGTGTGTGTGTGTGTGTAGGTGCATTTGCACAGGTGTATGCCTGTGTGTGGAAGCCAGAACTTTGGATATCACTGTGTAGGTGCCATTCACCTTTCTGTTATGTAGACAGGTCTCTCACTGGCCGGGAACTTAACCAAACATACTGGGATGGCTAGCAAGTGAGTCCCAAGAATCCTCTTGTCTACCCTACCCCAGCAATGAGATGGCAAATCCACATCACCACAGCAGCGTTTCTAAAAGTGTGTTCCGGGGGTCAAACTCAGGTCCTCATGCTTGCATGGCAAGTACTTTACTGACTGAGCGTCTCTCAACCCCTAAAAACTGCATTTGTAAACCATAGACAAAGCACAAAAGATATTTAAGCCTATCTTACGGGACCAATGCTCGCTATTAACTGCGAGAGCTAAAGGTGCTAATCCCCCTGTGTGAATACACAGATGCTGCCCTATCTGCTTCCACTTTGAGAGGTTATAAGGGAAGACATTATTTAGGGGACCAAGAGAAGACATCAGCAGGAAGAGCACAAACACCAGTTCTAGTTCATTCTAGTTTGGTGGCCTTGAACAAGGCCTTTGATTTCTCCGGGTTTGTTTCGTCCTCAGCAAAGTGGATATAATCATTCTTTCCCTTGAGGATATCTTCAAAAATCAAAGCAGGCTATGGCCTTAAAATGTAAAAAACATCACGTCAATATGAACTACCTTTATTTGCCTTATGGAATGTGCCCCTGGGACTCTACACCCCAGCTTCTTGACTCTGTATGAGGTCACATAACTGAATGTGGGGCTATAAAATATTTGGTAATAGTAAAAGTTTTCTAAATGCACAAAGATCCAAGATTAATTTAAAAATCAAATGCGTGGTGAATCAGATGTTTCTAGTAATGCTCGCCCATGGTTCATCGGTCGATGTCACTGTAGCCTTGGTTCTGAATACGGGACATGTACACTTGCATCAATTCATGCTGTGACTCCAAACAATGACGGTTGAGACTGTCTGAAACACTTGGGCTCAGATTCAAGACTACTGCACGCTATTAACTGTGGAGTTCTTTTAACTGTACATCTGAAATATTTCTGTTCTTACAGGAACGTAATGCTTTAATCATGGAAAGTGCGGACTTCATTTTTATTCTGTTGCTCCTGGGCAGTGATGTTGTCTTCTTCTTTTCTCTATTATTCCTTGGCATGTATCAAATTAGTGGATCTTTGGATTGTATTATGTTAGAATATTCAGTTTTTAATGTATTTGCTTGTTTTTTACTTTTATTGTATATTATGTATGTAGTGTTTGCACACATGTGTGTCAGCATGCACGCCTGTGAATGCATGAGGAGGCCAGAGGAAGGTGTTGGGTGCCCTGCACTGTCATTCTTTGCCTTACTCCCTTGAGACAAGATTTCTCCATGAATCTAGACATAGGTAGTCCAGGCAATCCTCCTGTCTCTGTCCTGGCACAGTGCTGGGGATACAGGTGTGTACATTCATGCCCAGGTTTTTACATGGGTTCTGGGGATTTGAACTCAGGTCCCCAGACTTGCAAAACAGGTGCTTTACCCACAGAACTGTCTCCCTAGCCTTGGCTTTACTTCTTATACAAGGTTTGGCTATATAACCCAGGATGGCCTTGAACTTGACACCCTTCTGCCACAGCCTCTTCAGTGCTGAAACTATGGGCATAGGCCTTTTAAAAATGAAAATCAAGGGGAAACTATCTTTAAGCTGGACCTTACTATATAAATTGTAAGTAATAAAAAAAAAATTTGAGCCGGGCGGTGGTGGCTCACGCCTTTAATCCCAGCACTCGGGAGGCAGAGACAGGCGGATCTCTGTGAGTTCGAGGCCAACCTGGACTACCAAGTGAGTTCCAGGAAAGGCGCAAAGCTACACAGAGAAATCCTGTCTTGAAAAACCAAAAAAAAAAAAAAAAAAAAGAAAAAGAAAAAGAAAAAGAAAGAAAGAAAGAAGAAACTCATTTGCTGCTAATTTGTAACCTTCCACTGAGTGAAGCTGACTTTGCAGCTTCTGAACTTCCGAGACTAGGGCCTGTGACCAAAAAGAAAGGCGAGTGGAGGTGACCGTGGGAGTTGCGGACTCAGGCTGGAGGCTGAAGGGTCGATGAAGAGATCTGTGATAGACTCCTGAGGGCTCATCCAGTGCGGGTACCTCAGGTCAGCTCTCCAAGGCCTCCCCGTCTGTGGATATTGCTGCTGGAGTCTCGGGCCAGTCCCCAGTGTTTATAACTATAGAACGGGGCACCATTTATTTTCTAGCCCTGCACTTAAAGGAGCATATAAAAGTCACTTAACAAAGCTTTCACGGGGCCCCAGTACCACAAGATAAATGGAAGCTTGGCACACACAACGGAGGTTTGCAGGGCGGTGTCCTGGGAGTCTTCCCAGGTTCTCTGTGCCTTAAGGTCTTCCTAGTTGGGATGCAGGCACAGCCCTGAGCCTACAGCCTCATCTGCCACTCAGAGAGTGCTGGCTCTGTCTTCTTCCTTTCGGGATATGATGTGTTAAGTGTCAGGCACCGGGGAGACCAGCAGGATGTTTTGGGAGCCTGTGGGGATCACCATGTCCAAATCTCTTTCCAGTTAGGAAGGTGCAGCCGAGGACCATCTAGCTCCTACAACACTGAAAAACCAAGGTCCTTCTAGCTCTCCTTCATCCTCCTTCAGGATATGAAGTGTACCCCCCATCCCCCACACACACCCCAGCCCAAAGGATGGCTTCTTCCAGAAACTCACCTTACAGTGAATGCGGATGCAGTCATAATAGTAACGCCACTCATCTGGAGAAAATGTAACCGTGACCATGAGCGACAAGCCTGGGATGAGGCGATGCTCCTGGAAGGCAGGGAGGCTGTGTCAGGACAGGCCCCAGACCTGACGGACAGCAGCACTCGGGGTGGGGTGGGATGGAGGATGCACACACTCCTGACCCGGCAGGCCCGAGACAGAAACCACCACCCACCCCACATCTCCCTCAGCAGGGAAGGTGACCCAGGGACAGTACCTTCTTATCATAGGCGATCCTGAAGTATTTAGTCTGCGGTGGTAAAATATGAAGGTGTGTGTCTTCATCTGAAATATTGGCAATGTACTGGGAGAAGATGAAGGTGAGTTAGAATTGGACTTACTTACAGATTCATCTCTTCACTGCTTACACCTCATCTTTATTACAAAGAGGATTTAAGGACACATGTTATTTTCAACTTTTTAGAAGACGTGGAATACGGGATGGGAGATGGCTCAGCCAGGGAACTGCTTGCTTGGCAGGTGCGAGGAACTGAGTTCAGATCCAGCACCCATGTAAACTCTGGGTACGGCCGCAGCAGCTGTACCTGGGGACCCCAGTGCTGGGGAGGAGATGGAGAAGCCCTAGGGCTCCTTGACCAGCAAGCCTGGAAGAATGGATCAGCTCCAGGTTCTGTCTCAAAAAATATGGTAGAAAGACACCCATGCCCTCTTCTGGCTTGTGTATACACATGGGTGCATGCAATCACATACACATATGCACACACACACACACACATACACACACACACACGAAAGAGAAAGTAGAGTGTAGTAATTAGAAAAAATGGCTTTTCCTATCTTCTTAGAACATGTGTGTTATACATGTGCATTTATGTACATATGTTTACATGTAATATAATGTTTAATATGATCAATAGCACACAACTTTAAAAAGACATATGATGGCTTTTAATTTAAAGTTCTAGATTATCAATTGGTTATCACAAAATGATTTGTTAGGACTGGAGAGATGGCTCAGCAGTTAAGAATACCTTCTGCTCTTACAGAGGCTCAGAGTTCAGTTCCCAGCACCCACACCGGGAGGCTCACAACGCCTCTAACTCTAGCTCCAGCAGATCCCGCACCCTTTTCTAGACTCCACAGGCACTAGCACTCACATGCACATACCCCCTCACACACATACAACACACATGTAAAGTGTAACCTGTACCTGCAGCCCTGGGGATACAAAGCCCTCTTCTGACTTCCTGAGGGAACCCACACATATGTGGCATGCATTCATACAGACCATTCTCACATATGAATAAATAGATAACTAAATGATCTTGTTGATTTTTGTCTAACTCTTGCATTCATGACCAACCAATGACTATAATAAATAAATAAACCACACTGACGCTCAGGTAGGATGCACCATGCCTGTACGTTAAGGTCCTGCATCCCTCACCCCGAGGAGAAGACATTGCTAGTCCTGGCCCTAATTTTGAGAATCAGCATCTTGGGAAGGATAGAGTCCCTGCAACAGGAGGTTGAACAGAAAGCCAGAGGGAACTCCTCATTACAGGTTAATGAGTTTTGTCTGGGCCCACAACCACACTGGCTGTCTCCTAGGAAAAGTGATGGCTTATTTATTAATAAATATAATTTCTGAGACAAAAAAAAATCGGTCCCCTAAAGGAGAAAAAAGAATGTAAGGGGTCTTGAGTTTTGAAAAATCAAAACAATACAAAGATCATTTAAAATTTCCAAGTAGACTGAAGCACTGATATTAATATTCATGCACGCAGAATGCTTCAAACCTTACATGACCTCAGTGTTAATGAACATATACTCGATCATTCCACTTGTGGGCAATTTGCATAGTTTCCTGTGCCAAAACCTAGCAGAAGTCCTTGTCTCATCTACTACAAGAATGAAGACCATCTCAGCAATCAGACTACCAACATTCCAGAAAATGTCTCCCTCACTCTGAGGGGATGCAATTACTGTGAACCATCCTGAGGGACCTCAAAGGTGTCTATGCAGGGCTCAATCTCCTTGGAAAGAAAAGGAGACTCCAGTTGAACAGGAGAGCAAACCACCAGGAGCTGGCTGCTACCTGAACCATCTGTAGCCTCACCCAGAACATGGCCAAGGCCGGAGACTCAGCTTCCACTTCAAGATGAGCTCCAAATGTGCCCAAGCCTGTGCCCACATCCCCATCGACACCACCATTCAGAACAAGGGATCTCTTGGTTTGAACTGCAGGGTTTGGGATGAGGGGAGGAAACCCTAGTAAAACATAACAGTTAAGAGTTCTCCCCTTGTTTGGCAAGAAATCAGGGCCGTCCATATGTGCATGAGTGTGAGGTCATCTACTGGGGCATAAACAACCTGCAGTTAACACAGCTCAGAAGAAAACTGACTCTCCCTCCACTAGTAGTCATCAATTGCCAGTAGCTCCTCAGCTAGGGGTGAGGCCTCAGCAGTCTTCCCCCAAGCCTTGCTGGCATTTTGACTGGCTTGATCTTGCGAAGGTCTTGTGCAGGTAGCCAAGGCTGTGGTGAGTTATGTGCAAAGCCAAGTCCTGTCAAAAGGCCGTATTTCACAGCATCTTCCCATCGCCTGGCTCTTACATTCTTTCTGCTCCCTGCTCATTAACATTCCCTGAACTCTGCGGGTGGGGAACCTGCAGGTCCATATAGATGTCTCTTCTGCGGCTGAGCCCACACACTTACTTATTCCCAGCTTCTAACAGTTCTGAATGCTTTTGATAATAATCTTAAGGTAAATGCTTTGGGCTTCTGTTTAGCTTTACTGATGGGAACAGGAAGCTGGCTTTCCCAGCGCCTCCCAGAATGCTAGTGAGATGAAATCATGTTGTACTTTTATCTACTTCTTGTTTGTTTTAGTGGCTGATAGGATCAATGTGATGCTTTAGACGTCACACTGCCCTTATTGTATGAGTCAACTGCCAAGTCAACCTTGTCTGAGAGTGAGTTCAGAGTCTTCCCTTTGCCAGGGTTTATTGAGTGTCTTCTGTGTGTCGAGCATTGCGCTGCCAGGCACTGAGGAAGTAGCCATGTGAAAAAAAGGCAGCCATGTGGCTGCCCTCCGAAAGGGTGAAGCAGAGTGGAGACTTCAGATCTCAAAGATTTTATCTTCAATTATGTGTACATGTATGCCTTTGTGTTTGTGCACATGCATGTTGGTGCCTGTGAAGGCCAGGAGGATGTGTCTGATCCCACGGAGCTAGAGTTACAGGTAGTTGTGAACTGCCCAACATGGGCGCTGGGAACCAAAGTCAGGGCCTCTGCAAGAGCAGTAGGCACACTTAACTGCTAAAGCATCTCTCCAGTCCCCTCCTGCTGTTCATGTTAATACCTGAATCCCACCCCACAGGGTGAAAAAGAACAGCAAAGAGGTGCCATGCCTAAATCGGCCATTCTGGCAGAGAGAATGTATACACTGGAGTGACCACCGCCTCCTCCCAGACCTAGACACATCTTCTCTGGGCAGGCTTGGCATCTGACCAGAGCAGGTCAAAGGCAGCCCTGCCTGGGACGTCCTAAGAAAGGGATATCATCTTCCATAGTATTGGAGGAAGACAGTTCCAAACCTCTCACTCAGTATCCCGTGCACCGAACAAGTGGATTAAACTTATGGAATCGGGGTTTCTCTAGAGACCCCGTCCACAGGGCTGCTGGGAAGCCCAGACCCTTGTCTCAGTGGCACAGGAGGGACACAGTTTTGGAAAAAGAGCTGAGAAGGGACCCTTGGCAGAGTGGAGTTAGTTTATTCCGGGACACCGATGTCCCTTTCTAACTTCTCTTCGAGGAACTACCTTTCTGAGTAAGCAATCTCTCTCTCTCTCTCTCACTCTCTTCTTGTTTCTTTTTAATTTTTTTTTTCTCTCTCTCTCTCTCGTCTCTCTCCTGTCTGTCTATCTGTGTGTGTACTGTGTATGTTCAAGCACTTGTACACACCTGTGCATGTGTGTATGGAGGCCAGAGGTCAACCTTGGGTGTCTTTCTTAATCATTTTCTAGTTACTTTTTAATTTTTTTTTTATTTATCTGGAGGGTGCACATGTGCCGTGGCACATGTATGAAGCTCAGACAACTTCCCTCACTCTGCCAAGGGGATCTTGGGGATCGAACTCAGGCTGTCTGGGTTGGCGGCAAGTCCTTTAACTGGCTGAGCTATCTTGTTGGTCCTACCTTTAAAATAATTTTTATTACATGTATTTACTTGTGGGGGGTGGCGTGTGTTATGGCTGCTTATAGAGGTCAGCGGACAAGTTGTAGGAGTTAGTTTTCTCCCTCTGCCGTGTAGGTCCCACGGCTTGAACTCGGGTTGTCAAGCTTGTTGGTAAGTGCCTTCACCCACACAGTCATTTCACTGCCCACTGCCATTGTTTTTTGAAACAAGAACTTTCACTTTTACCTGGAGCTCAATTCACCTGGTCTGGTTGGCCAGTGGGCCCCGTTATCCACCTGTCTCCACCTTCCTGGCAAATGGACATACAAGCCCATGCCACCAAACCCAGCTTTTTAACAAGGTGCTGGGGATCGAACTCAGGTCCTCGGGCTTGTGCAGCGAGCCCCTCTCCAGCTGAGCCATCTCCCTGGCTCCTGCTCTGCAACTGGATTAGTACCACGGATGCTCCCCCGACCTCATGCCCTTAAGAAGTACCTACCAGGATCTGTTCATGTTGTTTCTCTATCTCATAGCCTCCAAAATGGACTATGCCTGGTCTGGCCTGGATGGCCTTGTTGTTCAGAAGCTTGGCATAAACCTCTGTAACAGAAAGACGAGTCTGTCGTGAGCTGTGGAGCATACCGCACTGGAGAAGGTCTTAGTGGTGGGGGCTGTCTTTAGTTTAGGGCACTTTAGGCACATGCGATGTGCAGACAGTGGATACTGCTGCCAGTAAGATGGATGATGCGTCTCAAATAAACCGGACTGAGTCTACTTTTCTATTTAAAAAAAAGATTTATTTTTATTTTATTTGTGCGTGTGCATGTGCATGTCTCTCTCTCTCTCTCTCTCTCTCTCTCTCTCTCTCTCTCTCTCTCTCTCTCTGTGTGTGTGTGTGTGTGTGTGTGTGTGTGTGTGTGTGTGTGTGTGT
>CABHPR010153260.1:13688-50597 GCA_902168415.1 Peromyscus melanophrys
TGTGTGTGTGTGTGTGTGTGTGTGTGTGTGTGTGTGTGTGTGTGTGTGTGTGTGTGTGTGTGTGTGTGTGTGTGTGTGTGTGTGTGTGTGTGTGTGTGCCTGTAGAGGCCAGAAGGGGATGCCAGATCCCCTAGAGCTGGAGTTCCAGACAGCTGTGAGTTGCCTAATATGAGTGGTGGGAACTGAACTCAGGTCTGCAAGAGCAGCCCGTGCCCTTGAAGGACTGGCCTTCTCACCATCCTCTCCTTTTCACTTTTCTTCAGACACGCTTATGACCTATTAGTTATTTACTCTCGGCTATGTTACATGTGTCTTTGTGTGTGTACTTGTGGGGGTCAGAGGACAACTTCCAGTGTCAGTCTTCAGTAGGCCAGGCTGGTTGGCCGGCGAGCTGCCTGTCTCTGCCTCCCTAGTGCTGGGATCACAAGCACATATCTGACGTGCCTTTGGAAAGCTCCCTCCTGAGTGTGGATTTACAGACACGTGCTACTGCGTTCCTTCCTGCGGTGCTGGCGTCAGGGCCTCACGCGTGTCAGGCGGGGCGCTACCAACTGGGCGCCGTCCATTGCAGCCATTTTTTAATGCTGCAGTTTTCTTTGGTTTGGGGTCATAAAGCAGCATGCCGTGCTCCTGCCCAGAAACGGTTAGGTATACCAATG
The DNA here is from genome assembly GCA_902168415.1 of Peromyscus melanophrys. Lineage (NCBI taxonomy): Eukaryota > Metazoa > Chordata > Mammalia > Rodentia > Cricetidae > Peromyscus > Peromyscus melanophrys. The sequence continues at coordinate 14,348 of CABHPR010153260.1, forward strand.
TGTCCTTGACAGTCTTGAGGTGACAAAGAGTGACGTGGAACCAATGCAGTTCTGAGGTTTAAGGTGGGGCTTGTAGGATCAGGGTATAAATGCTGGGGGTGTGGCTAGTTTTAACTGTCAACTTGACATAACCTACAATCAATCACCTAGGAAGAGAGTCTCAGTGACCGACTGTCTAGAATCTAGACTGCAGATCAAGTCGGCCTGTGGGCATGTCTGCAGGAGACTGTCTTGATGTGGGAAGACCCAGCCTGAAACTGGAGGCACCATTCCCTGATTTGGGGGTCCTGGACTGTATCAGAGCACAGCATGCATTTCTCTCTCTCTGCTCTTGACTATGGGTGGGATGTGAGTAGCTGCTTCAAACCCCCGTCTTGATTTCCCTGCTAGGACGGACGGTGGCCTGGAACTGTGGACAGAAATAGACCCTTCTCCCCTGACTCGCCTTTGTCAGGGTGTTTGACCGCAGCATTGGAAATGAAACCAGAATGTGGTTACTAAATGTGAAGATGCGGAGCTGGCCATGGCTGGCCACCAGCTGAATGTCACCTCCTCCCTCACAAGGTGTCCACTTTGGGTAACCGGTGGGACTTCCCACATGTCAGCTGCTCCAACAGTGAAACAGAACTAGAATGTTTTCAGGAGGTTGTTGTAGGGCCGCCGGGTGAAACTCGTGCAGATGGATGGTTACCCTCTCCCACCAGGCCACAGGATTCTCCCAGAGTCTTTCCTGGTGGGTGACTTGTGTGGCTAGTCCTGGGGATGAGTCAGACACGACATGTGCACAGCAATGGTGTCAGGTCAGACAGCTCAGGGTGAAGTGGGAAAGAGAGACAGGGAAGCCTGGGGAGACATGACAAGGGACAGGAGCCCCTCACCCTGGAGTCCGGTTGAAGCAGCCAGAGACCCCCTTTACAGGGAAGGGACTGTGGTAAACCCCTTGCACAAACCTAGTGGTTTCTTGATTTACTTTATCAGATTATAAACCGTCTAAAGAATCGCCAGAGTCACCCTGAAATCTCATCAAAAGAGAGAGACAAGGAAAGAAGAGAGTTCTTAGCAACCTTTTGAAATGTAACCTGAGAGCCACCAAAATGGAATATACATCTAATAATAAGGCCATTAATTACAGCTGTCCCTCCAGGAGCCTGCACCACACTGGGGTATGTGTTACTCCTGGGGACTTTCTTGGAGAAGCTCACATCAATGGCTTCCCGTCTGTCTTGCTTTCTGCTGAGCGCCTCTCTTTCTCTTAACCTTTGTGCCTAAGCCTTTGTCAAAATATATTTAATAAACCCGGCTCTGCTTCCTAAACTGGCTAGTTCTGAATTTTTTTTTCCATGTCAAAGAAATGAATCCTGGTTTGGCCCAAGTGAGGTCCCTAAAAGATTAGGGGAGCTCCCCAAGCTGTGAAGGGTGACCGTGTAGAGCTCTGTCTCTGTCCCCTCATGCTGAGCAGAACTGTCACTTTATCTGGTATACAGAAAGTCCTTGAGTATTCAAGCAGGACAGAGATGGGTGTAAGGGAAGGAAGCCACGGGGAGGAGACTGAGGTGAGGAGTGTGGTGGTCCCAAGAGCTGCTGAGGATGGAGATTGCCTGTGGTGTTACAGGCAAATATTAGACACTGGAGAGTCCTCCCTGAGGATGCTCCCTGAGGGTGCTCCCTGGGATTTCCAGGTTCTTGCATCCCAGAGCAAAGAACTGAATCGTGCACCAGGACATGTGAGTGGTGGTAAAACAGAAATAGTTTATTGAGAGAAAAGCACTTCAGGAAACAGAAATGGAGCAGAGCTGGAGAAAGGTCGGAAGTTCAATGGTGGATGGTGTACATCAGGATCCTCATATCCCCCCAGTGTGGTGTGCTTTGGGGTCATCTGAGTAGCCTTTGTACTTTCTGCAAATGCTCTACTACACATCTGCCTTGATGGGAGAGTATTCCAGTCTTTCTCTGACATTGGATTTTTATTCATATGTTAAGCATGTGTGTGTGTGTGTGTGTGTGTGTGTGTGTGTGTGTGTGTAGACTGTTGGCTGTCACCCACTGTCCACGTTGTTTTTTAAGGCAGGGTCTCTTACCGGCCTCGCAATAGCCACTTGGGCTAGGGTGGCCAGCCAGAGAGCCTCAGGGATCCCGATTCTCGGGGATCCTCTTCGGTGTGGCTGGGGTAACAAGTGCACACCACTCAGGTCCTCAGGCTCCTCAGACAGGCACTGACTCACTGGGCTCTCTCCCCAGCCTCAGGCTCTAATCTTGCCTTGCTTCCCATCCTACTCTCCTCCGACATGTGAGGGAATGAAGCCATGGAACTTGGTGATTCATTTACACCACAAAACCTATTGTCTGGAGGCAAGAGAAATGGCTCAATGGTTAAAGCACTTCAGCTCTCCCAGGGGACCAGAGTTTGGTTCCTAGCATCCACGCTGGATGGTTTATAGCTGCCTGTGACTCCAGCTCCAGGGAATCTGATGCTTTCTTAAAGCCTCCATGGCCACCCACACATATGTGGCTTATACATGCAAACATACACATAAATAAAAATAAAAATATATATGTTTTTAAACCTGCCATGTAAACAGTTAGATCTAAATAGAACTACCGTTCTTAATAATAAAAACTGTTAGGAGCCTATAAAATGATACAGCTAATCAGCACCCACAATCCCAGCTTCCTGGGCTTTGGATGCCTTGGAGACATAATTTGTAGACAAATGGCCGCTGCCACTCACTGGATTCCAGGAGGTGGTTGGGCACTTCTGCTCTTTTCTTGGGCTCCTCCACCAGGCTCTTCAGGAGGATGGATGACACCTTATCGAAAGGTTCCTCTGCGTTTCTTAGTTCCTGCATGGGCGTTTTCACAACTGCCATCTTCTTGTGAAAAATGGAGCTGTCCTTCTAGGGTCAAAGGTCATTTCCTGGGGAGAAAAACAGGAGTGGTAGTCTCATCCTGAGAAATCACGCACACATTTCTTCTTAGCTTTTGACAAATGTACCTCTTGTCCCGTGCATGGTGTACTGTGGCTCCAGCCCTCCCTGTTCTCCTCTGCTGGACGCTGCATTCCCACACACGGCTGTCTCATTAATCATTTGACATCACACACCATAACCCAATATGGCAACACACTCCAAACTCTCTCATGACTCTTTAGAGCTTTTCTGAAGTATGCTCCTGGGATGCTTCGTGGGCACACAAAGCAGGGGTGGGGGTGGGGTGGTGGGGTGGAGGTGGGAGGCTTGGGGCTTTCAAAGCCTAATAAGTTTGGAAAGTGTCTAGTTTCCTTTCTGTTGCTATGACAAGGCATCCTGACAAAAAGCAGTGTAGGGTGGGGGGAGGGGTTATTTGGGTTTACAACTCCAGATCATCAAGGGGAAGTTGAGGCAGGAACTCAAACAACTAGTCACTTTAACACTTTAACAGGCAAAGGCCGAGAGAAATGAATGCTCCCGTGCCACCTGCTTTCCGGCTTTCTTTGCTCTTACACAGTGCACGGCCTAGCCTAGGGCATGGTGCTGCCCACCACAGGCTGAGCCTTCTCACATCAATTAACAATCAATCAGCAGATCCCCACAGGCCAATCTAATCCCAATTCCCTCATGAAGACCCTCTTCCCAGACGATTCTAGACTGTGTCAAGCTGAGAGTTAAAAATTCTTCTGTCTGACATGTCTCCACATCACATTCAGAGATATGTGAACAAGGGTCCCTTCAACATTTTGACGTTGGCGAGATACGGGCGTTCCTAAGTCACCTTCCCCGGCTGCTAACAGGTGACAGAGAGGTAATGGAGCCTGCAGGTGGCCAGGTCGCACAGACCTGGGGCATGCCTAGGAACTCTGGAGGTCCCTACTGTCCTTGACAGTCATTGGAAATTCCACTTTGTTTTCCCCATAAACACTGATTCCCAACCCCTTTAGCATTCTTTCTCAGTTACTATTTTATAAGTCATTTGGCATTAATAATTTATTACCTCGAAACAGGACTTTATAAATGCCACATTTTTAAAAACTTTAATTATTATTTTGTGTGTGTGTACATGGTGGGGAGCAGCAGTGTACATGTGGAGGTCAGGGGATAAACCTGAATTGGTTCTCTCCTTCCACTTTTATGTGGGTTTTGGGGATTGAACTCGGGTCCTCGGGCTTGCAAAGCAAGCACATTTACCTACCAAGCCATCTCCCCAGCCCCAAACCCCACATTTTCTATATCAGACGTAACTCTTAACTAGAGGCCTTTGCACAAGCCAGGGAGGGGGCTGCTCTGAGAAGCCCCTGAAACTGAAGGTAAAATCAAGAATGAACGTTTATGAGTTTTGCTTTTGCTTTTCTTGGAGAAGTCCCATAGCATTGGAGAAGACCCCAGAGAACACAGAAATACAGGGAGGTACACAGTAGCGGCCTAACAATCATTTTCAGAAATAAGCTGGTCTGTCTTCTCCCCTGCACCCCCTCCTAGTAGCAAAGGCGGCTTGCAGCACAGCTTAAACCCTCCTCCTGCACACCTGCCTTCCAATGCGGTGCCCCACTTCACCCCTCCAGGCCCTGCAGCTCTGGGTCCCACACAGTCACCGCCTGTATTTCAGGTAGGGTCAAGTTGGGCAGGGCCTCACCCTGGCTAATCCCCTCTTCCTTTAACTCCAATCCATGCTAAGGGTTGGGTAGAACGCAGACTCTCCCACTACCCCCCATCATTTCTTTGGGCCCCCACCCCGACGCCCGGAGTCCCAAGATGAACACCTTTTGGACACCTGCCTGGGGTTCCCCCCGTTTAGCAACTCAGCGGTCACCATGAGACACTCAAACCCCAAGTGCGAGGCCTCTTACCCTGCAGATGATAGTTCCGGGGCGGGGCGGGGTTCGGCTGCGTGCAGGAACCTACTCAGAGCGTCGCCATGACAACGTGGACGCATTCCCAGGATATGCTGAGGGACGCACCCAAACAGTCCCCAAACGTGGGGGAAGTTGGGCGGTTCTGTTTCGGAGCTAGGGCTCTTAGGGCTCTGAGCAGTGTGCAGAGCCTGAGAAAGACTAGAGAGAGCCTCTTAACTATGTAGAAAACCAGTGGATTCCCCAGAGGAGCTGAGAAAGTTTGGCGACACCGTGGACTGGGGAGTCTGACGGAGCAGATGGGGGCCGGGCCTCCCAGCACAGTGGGCGGGGCCTCCTACACTACATTCTGCGCCCCACCCCACCCTCGGTTTCACACTTCGGTTTATGGTAAAGTTTATACACTAGCAAAGGTAGGCAGACCGCTAAAAAGTTCTGCTTCCCTAGCTGCAACCATGATCAAATCTCAGCCAATCAAATTTCGTCTGTACTTTCTATTACTTTGAAGACATTCCCACATGCCTTTGTATCCATACTTTTTGAAAATAGTGTATCTTTTATTTGTTCTTTGACAATTTTATATATGCAAACAATGTATCTTGATGATACGCACCCCCAGCCCTGACCAAGAGCCCTCCACACATCCCCTACCCCTCCACTTCCTCTTTTGTGAATAACCCACTGATTCCAATTAGCGCTGCTGGGGGGATGTTGACTGATCTTGTTGACTTGACCTTGTGCAGGTCTGGTGCAGATAACCACAGCTGCAGGGAGTTCATGGGCGCAATGGCCGTGTCGTCCCAGAAGCCAGCATTTCACAGCCTTCCTCCCGTCCTCTGCCTCTTACAGTCTTTCTGCTCTCCTTTGATTTTCCTTGAGCGTTGGATCAGAAGTGGGGTTGATACAGATGTTCTATTTAGGCTGAGCACTCAATAGACACATAGATAGCACTGCGATCAGTTGTGCATCTCTGCTGTCCACTGCAGAGAGCAGCTTCTCTGGCCACGGTGGAGGACTGTGCTAATCTATGGTTATAGGCATAAATATTTAGAAGGCCGATTGGCAACATCTGGTTTGGCGAAACCACAGTAGTAGGTTCTTTGTAGAGCATGGACCTCATCAGCCACGAGTTTTTGGCTGAGTTTGAAGTACCAGGCCTGGATTCCTACTTGTGGAGAAGACTTCAAATCTAATCCCAAAGCATTGGAAGTTTCTAAAGTCCACTCAGGATTCCCTCTTTCCACATGCTCTTCTGGTCTCTCTCCCTTCCTGTATGACTTGGCACTTGATGTTATTTACAGCCATATGTGATAAGACTCCAGAAGACTCTAACTTCCTATGAACTGTCGACTTCCTACATCTGCTGTGCTGGATGCAGCCCTTTCCCCACCTGCAAAGGTTCACTGATTTTTTTTTTGTCCACTTTTCCCTCTCTCCTTACTGTCATTACTACCTATTAAAAACCTCATCTTGGGACTGGAAGGATTGCTCAGTGGTTAGATGTGCTTGCTTCCAAGTGAGAGGGCCTGAGTTTGCTCCTTAGACCCATATGATGGAAGGAGAGAGGTGACTCCTGCAAGCTGTCGTCCCCTGACCTCCGCATGGGGTTTGTGGCATGAGTGCATGTGTGAGCACGTGCGAGCGCACACACGCATGCGCGCGCACACACACACACACACACACACACACACACACACACACACACAATTAAAATAGTGTCTGTCAACACTGGCATTAGGGAAGATTCACTTTCAACCCTCCTCATAACTTTCCCAGCCACAGAGACTCTTTTTCTTCTTTGGCTTTTCATAGACCTTTTTTCCACACCTTTTTTGAGTCCAGGTCTCATTTAACTTAGAATGGCCTAGAATTCTTCATATATTGTAGTAGAGTATTTTAAGGTGTGTTCCTTTTGTTTATGTTGCATTTGTGTAATTCTGTGAAGCTGTGTTACTGTGCCTGTCCAAAACACCTGATGGTCTAATAAAGAACTGGCCAATAGCAAGGCAGGAGAAGGGATAGGCGGGGCTGGCAGGCAGAGAGTATATAGAGAAGGAGAAACCTGGGAAGAGGCATTGGAGCTCTAAGATCTAGGAGCCAGAGGAGGAGGACATTAGGGGCCAGCTACCCAGCTACACAGCAAGCCATAGAGTAAAAGATACAGAAGGAAGAGAACAGGAAAAGCCCAGAGGCAAAAGGTAGATAGGATAATTTAAGTTGAGGAAAGTTCGCCAGAAACTAAGTCAAGCTAAGGCCAGGCATTCATAATTAAGAATAAGCCTCGGGGCTGGAGAGATGGCTCAGCGGTTAAGAGCACTGACTGTTCTTCCAGAGGTCCTGAGTTCAATTCCCAGCAACCACATGGTGGCTCACAACCATCTATAATGAGATCTGGTGCCCTCTTCTGGCCTGCAAGCATGCATGTAGGCAGAACGCTGTATACATAATAAATAAATAAATCTTAAAAAAAAAAAAAGAATAAGCTTCTGTGGGTGATTTATTTGGGAGCTGGGTGGTGCCTTCCCCCCCCCCAAAAAAAGTAAAATACCAAATAATATGTGATGACTTTGAGTTCTTGGTCCTCCCGTCTCGACCTCTCACGTGTTGGGATTGCAGGCCTGTGCCACCACACCCAACTGTGTTCCAGCATCTTTTTCTCTTTACGCGTTACACCCACCATCATTATTTGTGCGTGTGCCTTGATTTTGGTTGTGAGATCGAGTCTCATGCATCTTGGGCTGGCTTCAAACTTGCTATGTAGCCAAGGATAACCTTGAATGTCTGATTCTCCTGCTTCTACCTCCCCAGTGCTAGAACTGCAAGTGTGTGCAGTGCTGCGGGCGGGGGGGGGGGGGGGGGGGGAGGGAGGCTGGGGGGCAACTTAAGGAAGATGGGTCCGTTTTGGCTTAGTTCAAGAGTATAGTCCGCCACGGGGGATGATATTCGATAGCAGTGTGAGGCGGCTGGTCACATTCTATCCTCAGTCAGGAAGCCGAGAGAGATGGACGCTGGTGCTGGGTTCACTTTCTCCTTTTTTTTTCAGTCCAGGACCCCAGGCCATGGGATGGTGCTGCCCACATTCCGGGTGGGTTTTCCACCTCAGTTTAGCCAGCCTGGAAACTCCCTTGCAGACCAGTCTAGAGGTTTGCCTCCTGGGTGGCTCTAGGTCCTGTTGGATTAACTGTCCCTCTGAGCCATTGCCATAGCTTTCTCTTTCTGAGCTATGGAGTGTCTGAAGATATTTTCCGGAGCTGCAGCAGCCGTCAGAAGCATCAGAGTGAAAGGGATGCCAAGGACAGGGGACCAGAAAGAAGACCTGAACTCGCCTTCTCACCTCTGCTTGTTAAGTCCCTACATCCCACGATCCCCCTTACTGCTTCCAACACCTGACACAATGATTTCTTTTGTTTGTGTACATACACATGCTTTCATGTGTGTACAGGTACATGTGTGTGAACATGTGAAGGCCAGAACACAACTTCCGGTGTCGTTCCTCAATTATCACCCACCTTGTTTTTGGAGACAGAGTCTCTCACTGGCCTGGAACTAAACCACTTCATCTAGGCTGGATGGGATCAGTAAGTCCCAGGGATCTTCCTGTCTCCATTTCCCCAGCACTAGAGTTGCAAGCTGGTGAAACCATGCCTGGCTTTCTTTATGTGGGCTCTGGGGACCAAAAATCAGGTCCTGATGCTCGCAAGGCGAACACTTTACTGACTGAGTTATCCCCAGCCCCACTGCCAGCCTGATTTCTAAACCCTCAACGTTCATTCAGCATAAGCCGTGGCATTGGAGCTTGTTAAGACTGTAGAATCTCAGGCTAGCTGAGACCTCCTGAGTCAGAAGCTGCATTTTAATAAAATTCCACCAGGATATTTGTAAGCTCATTAAAGTCTGAGAATTCTGGATCCCATGGATGCCCTACAATTATGGCTGGTCTAGATGGTCAATTACTTCCTCTATTCATGTGCATGCCGCAGTTGGCATTCACAATGACCAGACAGAGAGGTGCCCCAGGCCCCAGGAGAACAAGAGGCGATGAGCAAGACAACAGGCAGAGAAGCTTGTCACAAGTTTCCAAGAACAGGAAGGGCCATTGATTTCCTTGTTTAAATCTCTCTGGTGCCTTCACACTGTATGGGGAATAACGCGCAAAATGCTTAACATGCTCCCAGGGATAGGCAGGACCCAGCTGCCACCCTGCTCCTACCTTCTCTTTTTGCCCTCCTCCCCCACTGTCCTTTGCCTGCAGTGTGGTGGTTTAGACCGGTTACTGATCCGCTCTACTCCCATGGAGAGCTGGGGTCCCTGTCCTCTCCTCGTGGATCTTAATGAATCTGTGACTGTTTTCACTACCCAGTTGAGCCCCACCTGAATTGAAGATCCTCAAGTTTGTGAGATAGAATAACATGGTGGTTGTTTTATAGTGCAATATCGAATAGTCAGGAATATGACTTGACTACCAAGCCTGCTCCATTTATACGGTCTAGGACTGGCCAGGGAATGGTGCCACCCACAGTGGGCTAGTCTCACCTCAGTTAATCTGATCAAGATTATTTCTTTAGTCATTCCAAGAGACTAACCTAACCTGGATTATCTTTTATAGGTATGCCTGAGGCTTGTCTCCAAGGCGATTCTAGATCCTGTCAAGTTGACAATTAATATTAATCACCACACTTGATATTTGAATATGCTATTAATGATTTTTGTCTTGAAGATTTTTAAAAATACATTTATTATTTTAAAAATATAAATAGCCGGGCGTTGGTGGCGCACGCCTTTAATCCCAGCACTCGGGAGGCAGAGCCAGGCGGGTCTCTGTGAGTTCGAAGCCAGCCTGGGCTACAGAGTGAGCTCCAGGAAATGTGCAAAGCTACATAGAGAAACCTTGTCTCGAAAAACCAAAAAAAATAAAATAAAATAAAATAAAATAAAAAATAAAATAAAATAATAAATTATTTATTATAATAAATAAATAAAATATATAAGATATATTTTAAAATATATTTTTTATTTATTTATTTTTTGTTTTTTCGAGACAGGGTTTCTCTGTGTAACAGCCCTGGCTGTCCTGGAACTTACTCTGTAGACTAGGCTGGTCTTGAACTCACAGAGATCCACGTTACATAAAGGGATTAATTAAGGTATGTGCCAACACTGTCCCACTGTCTTGAAGATTTTTTTAATGTGCTGTATTTATCTAATGATCCTTTCAAACTCCTATAATCCTTTATGATCTTTCTCTCCTTCTTGCTCCCATGGTTTCTCTGAAACAATGATTTAAATAAGAAACAACAGGGGACTGGAGAGATGCTGCTCATGCAGAGGACCTGGGTTCAATTCCCAGCACTCATATGGTGGTTCACAACCATCTGTAACTTCAATTCCTAAGAATCTGAAGGCTTCATTTGACTTCTACTGGCTCCAGGCATGCATGTGGTACACATACATACACTAAAGCAAAACATTCATCCACATGAAATAAAATAAATAAATCTTTCCAAAGTTGTTTTATATATACAGTAAGGCACAGCAGAGAAAGCTTGTCTCTCCTCCCCGATGGCTAGAGCTTCAGTTTGAAGCCAGGAATCTTGGAGGCAGACCTTCGAAGGTATCATCTGATGGTGGACACCAATGCTGTCAGCTGGGACTCTAAAGGAAGCTCTCAGCAAACTATTAGTTTTTCTTTTTTAACTTTCTTTTTATTTGTTCTTTGTGTCTTTCACATCATGCCTCCCAATCCCACCCATCTCCTGTCCCCTCACATCCACCCTGCCCCTGCAACCCCCCCCCCAATAAAACAAAATAACACTTAAGAGATAAAAAGAAAAAAAGGAAGGAAGTGAAAATCTCGTCGTGGAAGCTGCAGTGTGACACAGTGAGTCACACTGTAAACCCTTTTATCCACACATCTTCACATGCAGGTATTCATCGCAAAGAATCCCTGCTCTGGTTCGAGGCCCCTGGTCTCTGCTACACCATTGATGCTGGGCCCTCCCTGGGACTTTCCTGGACATCTCGTTTTAGCCAACTATTTACACTCACTAAATTCTGTTCTTTCTTAAAACACAAACAAAACAAAAACCAAAAACCAACCGACCAAAACAAAACAGTTACTAACTTTATTCTTTGACAATCTCATACATGTATATAGTACATTCTTTTCTTTTTATATTTTATTTGTTTTGTGAGTATATGTCATGGCACACATGTGTAAAGTAGCGGGTACCAGCAAGGTCAGTTCTCTCCTTCTACCCACTGGAACCTGGGGGGTTACCTCAGGTGGTCAGGCTGGAGGTGAGCACCTTACTCACTAAGGTAGCTCACTGGATATATTCACTGTATATTTTATATATTTACGTATAATGTGTTCTCTCTCTGAACCCCACCCTGGGTGACTTTTAGTCTCCCTCCCTACAAGTCCTTTTCTCTCACCCAAGTCTTTTTGTTTCATTACCAGCTGAGTGTGACCAGGACCAGCTGAGTGTGACCAGGGCCAGCTGAGTGTAACCAGGGCTTTGGAGCTGTCTGCTGGAACTTCGTGGGTGCAGCAGCAGACACAGGGCTGAACACAATGTCTGTCCCTTTACCACATGGTGATGTCAAAAGATGGGTATTTACCGCCCCGCACCCCCCCCCACATAAATAAAGAAACCGAAGTCTCCAGGATACAAGTAATTTGCCCAAGGTTCTAGTAGTATTTGATGAATAAGTCAGGGTTTGAATCCAGGTTTGGCTGTTACCAATATTCTTTTTAAATTCTTATAACATTTATTTATTTATTTATTTATTTATTTATTTATTTATTTATTTATACATTTGCTTATCTTGTGTGTACGCGCGCGCGCGTGCCACAGTGCATTCATGGAGGTCAGGGGACAAGTTAAGAAAGTAAGTTTTGGGACTGGAGAGATGGCTCAGTGGTTAAGAGCATTGACTGCTCTTCCAGAGGTCCTGAGTTCAACTCCCAGCAAGCACAGGGTGGCTCACAACCACTTGCAATTAGATCTGGTGCCCTCTTCTGGCCTGCAAGGACACATACAGGCAGAACACTGTATACATAATAAATAAATAAACCTAGAAGAAGAAGAAGAAGAAGAAGAAGAAGAAGAAGAAGAAGAAGAAGAAGAAGAAGAAGAAGAAGAAGAAGAAGGAGGAGAAGGAGGAGAAGAAGAAGAAGAAGAAAAGTTTTCTCCTTTCATCATGTGGGTCCCCGGGATTGAACTCAGATCATCAGAGTTGGGGGCAAGCAGCTTTACCTGCTGAGCCCTCTCAATCCCCCACAAGTATTCTGCTTTTCTTACCAGATGCCATGTAGGTTTCTGCGGGAAGGTTGGGTGCTCCTGACCTTCCCGGGAAGGGGAGGTCGTGAACGCCCCGCTGACCTCTCCCAGAGGTGGTTTTGTTTGCTCTCTCATTTGCTCTGCTTAAACTCTCATATTTCATATAAAAATTCAAAAGGATGCTGACAAGTGGCGGAGGAAAACAAAAAAGTAAAGAAGAAACTGCTTCCCCGCGAAAGGCAGTTTATACTTCTAGAGTAAACACAGTGGCCAGCCCATAAAAGCCTCATTAAAATGTGAATGTTAAACCTTTGTAGTTCAGCGCTCAATAGGAAAGCACTCTGAAACCACTCTCACCCATTATTTACGGCTCATCAATAAAACATCAGTTCTGCTCTCAGTAAAACTGCCATTCAGGGCACAGGTCTCTCCAGGTAGCTGATTCCGTGCCGCTGATGGCTCTCTTTGAACTTGCGGTCATTTGGTGGAGACCTTGGACTCAGACACCTGGAGCAGCCAATTTCTTCCTCTTTTCTCTGTTGTCTCTTCCCAGAACCTCCAAACCACTGAATCTCAAATATTACTTCCTCAGGGAAGCCTTGTATCAGTCAGGGTTCTCCAGAGGAACAGAATTTATAGAATGAATCTATCTATCTATCTATCTATCTATCTATCTATCTATCTATCTATCTATCTATGTATCTATCTATCTATCTAGGAGATTTATCAGAATGGCTTACGGGCTGTGGTCCAGCTAGTCCAACAATGGCTGTCTGCCAATGGAAGATCCAAGAATCCAGTAGTTGTTAAGTTCCCAAGGCTAGATGTCTCAGCTGGTCTTTGGTGACACTGGAATCCTGAAGAAGAAGGTTCCAATGCCAGTGAAGGAATGAAGTTCTCAGTGAGAGCAAAAGCAAGCTGGCAAAGAGAGGAAGCTTCCTTCTTCCTTGTCCTTTGCATAGGCCGCCAGCCATAAGTGTGGTCTAGACTAAAGGCGGATCTTCCCACCTCAAGATCGGGATTAGAAGTGGGTTTTCCCACTTCAAATGATTTAATTAAGAAAAAAAATAAAAACATGTGGGTGACAGTTGTGTAGCTTGGTCTGTTTGTGGGGCCCCTAGCAGTGGGACCAGGATCTGTCCCTGGTGCATGAGCTGGCTTTTTGGAACCTGTTCCCTATGGTGGGATGCCTCACTCAGCCTTGATGCAGGAGGAGGAGCTTGATCCTGCCTCAACTTGATACGCCATGCTTTGCTGACTCCCATGGGAGACCTGCCCCTTTCTGAGGAGTAGATGGGGGTGGGTGGGTAGAAAAGAGGTGGGGGAGGGAACGGGAGGAGAGGAGGGAGGGGAAACTGTGGTTGGTATGTAAAATAAATTTTAAAAATTAATAAAAAAAGAAAAATAAGACCCTCACAGATGTACCCAGCTGCTTGGGTTTTAGTTAATTCCAGATGTGGTCAAGTCAATAACCAAGAACAGCAAGTTGGGATTTCAGTGATGGCTGAACCAAGATGACACACGCTGGGTCATTTCTCTCTCCATCACTGGTTCTTTCCATTCTGCCTAGTTTCATTCTCAACGAGGATGTCCCCATGCTCTGGGAAAGACTGACACCTTGCTATTAGTTTGCTCATGATGCCCACATAGGTGTTGGTTCCACTCCTCTTGGTTGGAATGAGTCCCATGCCTGTCTCAGAACCAATCACTGGTTACTTGATTGAGGGTTGCTGATGTGGCTTCCATGTTGGGTCATGTGATAACTCTTGGGCTGCACTTCCTGAAAGCCCCAACAGGGTCCATGGTCTGAGTGGACAAGAGAAGTTTGTGTAATTAAAAAGAAGAATGGGGGCTGGCAGGCAAAACTATACATGGCTGCAGGCTTAGCCCTTATAAAATATGGAGAGTCAAATGTGCTTGGCCTATAAGCCTGGTGACCGGGAGGGCTTAGCTGATGTACAAATCTGCCAGGCTTGGTTGTCTGATACCTTCCTACATGCTGTGTGTGTGTGTGTGTGTGTGTGTGTGTGTGTGTGTGTGTGTGTGTGTGTGTACCGTATAGGCATGTGAACACATGTGTGATGTATGTGAAGGCCAGAAGTCAGTCTCAGGAGTCATTCTTCAGGCACCATGCACCTTGATTGATTGATTTTTGAAACAGGGTCTCTTACTGAGACCCTACTAGGCTCACAGATAAAGCTAGATTGGCTGGCCAGCAAGCCATCCACCCCCATCTGCCCATCTGCACCCCCGTAAACTAGGATCACAGATATATAGCACTAAGCCTGGTTTTTTCATGTGGGTGCTGGGGGATCAAACTCAGATCTTCATGCTTGTCTTACAATCACTTTACCAAGGGAACCGTGTTCATAGCTTCACTATATACTTTGCATAGCATTTACCGCAGGCTGGAAAAAAAATTTCCACTGCATTCTACAGTTGCTTATGTCTGCCAGCCAACAGGCTTACTCATTTTGTGGTGGTACGGGACTCTTAAATGGCAGCTCAGTCGCCCCTTTTAGCCTTCTAGAGTGGGTGCAGGCAGAGCACCTTAGTCTCTCCACATGGGACTGAGGTTGGCAAAGGTCTTTCCCCAGGCTTCCAGCACCCCCATGTAGCACCTGGAGCAGGACAGGTGCTCAGCAAATATTTGTCAAATAATGTTAATGCTCTACCATGTTTTTTCGTTGCTATGGGGTGTTTTTGCTTTTGTTCTTTTTGGGGGGCCTACCACCCAGCTCCCAAATAAATCACACACAGAGGCTTATTCTTAATTATGAATGCCTGGCCTTAGCTTGACTTAGTTTCTTGACAGCTGTCCTTAACTTAAATGATCCCTTCTACCTTTTGCCTCTGGGCTTTTCTCATTCTCTTACTCTGTAAATCTTACTCTTACTCAGTGGCTTGCAGTGTAGCCGGGTGGCTGGGCCCTGGAGTCCTCTTCCTCCTCTGGTTGCTAGATCTCCTTCTCCCAGATTTCACCCTCTATATATTCTCTCTGCCTGCCAGCCCCACCTATCCTTTCTCCTGCCTCGCCATTGACCAGTTCTTTATTAGCTCATCAGGTGTTTTACACAGGCACGGTAACACAGCTTCACAGATTTAAACAAATGCAACATAAACAAAAGTAACACACCTTAAAATAATAATCTACCACAGTGGAGAAAGAAAAAACAAACAAAAACCAACACAAGAGATAACTGGAAAAATAATTTAAAAACAAAAAAACAAACAAAAAGGTCTGCAGCCGGCTTGGCAAATCCTCTTTACAAAGTGAAGAAAATTAGACAATTTTCTAATCCAGTGTGATGGTTAATGTTATCAACTTGACAGGATCTAAAATCACCATGGAGACAAACCTTTTGGCATGTCTGTGAGGAAAATTAGGTTAATTGAGATGAGAAGATCCAGTTTGGATGTGGGCAGCACATCCCATGGCCCAGGGGTCTGGACTGAATAAAAAAGGAGAAAGTGAGCTGAGCCCCAGCATCCACCTCTCTGTTTCCTGACTGTGGTTGCCATGGGACCCGCGGCCTCCTGCCTCCATGCCTTCCCCACCAGGATAGACTGTGCCCTCCAACCATGAGCCAAGCTAAACCCTTGTGGCCTGAGTTGCTTTTGTTGTGGTGTGTTATCACCACAACAGAAAAAAAAAAATGACTAACACGGTCAGTCAGTATCAAGTCAGGCTGAATGGGCTGTAACCAGCCCTCGCCAAAAGCAACAGAAGCCTCACCCTTTGATACAGTCAGAAAGGATGCTCATTTATGCTCACGGGACTGTGTCTAGCTAAACAAAAGAGGAAACTCATCAGCCCATTCCCACAAGCAGGAAGGTCCAAGCAGTAACCAAGCTCCAGCAGAATGCTTGCCTGACCTTCACAAAGCCCTGGGTTTGGTCCCAGCATCACATAAAACTCGGTATGATGGAACCTGTCTGTAATCCCAGCACTTGGGATGGAGAGGTAGGAGGACCCTTCAAGGGCATCCTCAGCTGTGTCCTAGGGAATTAAAGACAAATCTGGACTAGAGGCACACTCTCAGAAAATAAAGGCTAGAAGGAGCTGGAGGGGTACTGTGATTTAGAACTGCCAAGAGGTTTGTTTAGATTTTTAAGGATTTGTATATACTGTAGAGAGACAGAAAGTATTCTGAAGGACACACTGAAGGAAGAGGAGGAAAGATTTCTTTCTCTTTTGGCACCAGGTAAAATTTTCACTGACTTTTTTGTTTCTTGAAGAAGATTGTGTTTACCCTTACAATCTGCTTCAGTGGGGTTCTAAGTGTGTGTGCAAATGGGCTGGGGAGATGGTTCAGTCTGTAAGGTGCTTGCCGGGCAAGCATGAGATCTTATAAAGAGTTGGGCACAGTGGAGTACACTTGTTACCCAGCCCTGGGGAGGCAGAGACAGGAGGACTGCTGGGGTGGGGGGCCAGCAGTGCAGCCAGATAAGGAACTTCAGTTTCACTGAGAGACCCTGCCTCAAAAAGTAAGGGGAGAGTGATTGAGGACAACACCCACCGCTGATCTCCACAAACCTCCACACAGGCACACACTCGTGTTCACACCGCAAGTGTCTGTAGACTTACCCTGAAGCCGAGAACAGACTCCCCTGTCCTCAGGAAAATCTTTAAGACTCTCATGGGAGAACAGATTGACTTTCTAGGGTTCTGATAGCTGGGACTTTGGTTTAGATGAACCACTTTCCTGTATTATGTGACTGGGGGTACTGGATTAGAATTAAGAACTAAGACACTGTTGACATAAAAGATTGGTCCCTCTCTTTCACAGGGAGGCTGACATTGGAGCGTGGAGGATGTACAGTACGGTATTTCCCTGTAGTGGCTACCATGGTATGTACAGTCCCGTGCTCATGCCAACAAGTGCTCTTTGCTGGGCTTTCAGGGTTCTTACCTAACATTCGGGAAGCCAGAGTTTGATCTCCAGCACTGCATACACACAATCCTAGCATCCAGGAGGTGGAGGTAGGATGGTCAGAAGTTCAAGGTCATCCCGGCTACATAGTGAGTTTGGAGTCAGGATGGGACTTTACCTCAAAAAAAAAAAATCTTCTACAGTTTGGGGTGTCAAGTGTTGCTTGCCCACCAGCCCCTGTGTGGCCTCTGTCCCTGGGGTGGAACTAGAAAAAGTGATGGCTTCCAGGAGGTGGGACCTAGTCAGAGGTCTTTGGTCATAAGGATGTGACCTCAGAGGAGTCCTGGGCCCTGACCCCTTTCTCTTTGTCCCCAGGACTCATTAGCCAGGAAGTTTAGCTCCACTAGGCACTCTCAACACCCTGAGCGTGGTGGGCTCCTCGGGCACAGGCTCAAAGCAATGGGAAGCCAGAACCCTCCAGACGATGAGCAAATCAACCGTTTTCTCTTTTTGCGTGGATTAGCTGCTGCATTTACTGCAGTAGTGAAAGCTGAATAATAAGAGATTTTTATGTCACTTCAAGCTGTCCTGTAGGACACAGTAGACATCAAGCTGTCCTGTAGGACACAGTAGACATTGACTTCTGTTTGTCTAAACGGCAGCCTGGGGAGTGTTAGCTCATGATTAGAGATGGCCTCGACCAGGTGTGGGAACCCACATCTGTAAACTCAGCACTGGGGAAACTGAGGCAGGAGGTTTGTGGGTTCAAAGCCAGCCTGGCCTATATAGTAAGCCGCTGCCTCAATCCTCAGAGGATTAAAAAAAACCAAAACGTTGCCTACTTTGTCATTGCTCAAGGCGCATGACTTATATCTTTATACTCCAGAGAGAGTAGTTTCTGGGTTGGAGGGGAAGGAGGGAGGTTGCGCTGCCTCCAGGCCAGTGGCGGGGTCCCTCCCCCTCTCTCCTCCCTGGTAGCTCTGTGCTCCCTACATCGCCTCCCTGCTATTCCCAGCGGGTGGAGTCTCCGCCGTCCAGTCCTTATCAATAGGCACGGGCAGGTTAACACTCTAGCCGCCTCCTTCAGGGAGCAGCAGTCCCTAGCCTAGCTGTGGACCTAGTCGGATTGGATAGGTTCAGCCATGGTTTCTCTGGGCTTGGGGGTCGCTCAGGGTCCTGGACACCGTGCGGGACGCTGAGCGAGTCACCGAAACAGACACCGAGCTCCCGAGTGGCCAGAACGCAAAGGCGAACTACAATCGGCGAGCATGCCAGGCACCGTGAGCCCCTGGCCGTCATCGTGGGGGCCACGGTCGCTGCTTCTGCTGCTGCTGCTGCTGCTCGCCGGAGCAGCGCACACAGTGAGTACCGCGCCCCTCCGGGACATGGACCCGAGGGACCAGCCCGCATTCCTCTGCTGGGTCCTAGGAATTATGAGGAGTAGCCGATCTCCCCTCCCTCAGCAATAATATCGCTCACTCTGTCGGAGTCCCCTTCGGAGTCCCCTTCTCCGAAGGCAAAAACTTCCTGGGCTCTGTGTCCCAGGTGAGGCAGAGCTAGACTGAGTCCCTTGCCCTTCCCGCCCGCTGAGCTCACTTCTTTCCAGGAGACAGTTCTGCAGCGGCCCCAGCAATGTCAAGTATGCTGGACACTTGCTCTCTAGTGTTTCATCAAAACCTTCTCTTCCCCTTTTGAGACCCTGGTCACTCAGGCTTCACAAGCAAGGAGACCCAGGCTCAGAAAAGGGGCGGGAGAGGCTTATCCCACATCAGAAAAAAAAGTCAGAACCCACATTCTTCAGGCTAGCTAGAGCCTTGGCGGTTTTACACACTCCGGGTTGCAGATGGGAAATTTCAGAAAGCTATGAGTAGAGTTTCTGCGTCTGTGGTGGGACCATTTTCCGTCCCGTGTCCGTCCAGTGTCCCGTCCCGTGCCCCCCATCCCCCCGCCTGGAGGGACTGGCTTTCTAAAGTCTGTGCCTGTGGGCTCCTGGGAGCAGCGGGTCGCAACAAACTCGGGGCAGGAGAAGGAGAAAGTTGGAGGAGAGAGAAGCCAGGGGATAGTTTGTGTTTCTTTCCCATAGAAACTCCTGGGAACTTTGGACGGCTTCCCCTGGGATATCCGAATGAGAGACAGGCTGGAATTGAGGCTGGCGGGGATGGAAGGAACTGGAGAGAAGGTCAAGGCTGCCCGGTTGAGGACTCCAGGGTTTCTTCTCTGGACAAGCTCCGCAAAGCCCCCCCCCCCCCACCCACCCCGTCTGGGTTCTAAGAAACTACAAGACTCCAAGACTCCCGCCTTGGTCAACGACTTAGTTTCCCATTTCCTGAGGCATTTTGTGCAGCTCCAGGGCTGCAGAAACAGGTCAGCTCACTTTCTTTTTGATCTGGAAGGGATACTCCAGGTTATCTCAAATCTTCACTGCACCTCCTCAGAATGCTGCTTGTGTATAGTTCATTCAAGTCCTTAATTTTACAGATCAAAAGCCCTCAGAGAGGGACTTACTTGAGATCAGCATGTCAGGAGCGGGACTGGGTCTAGGGCCCAGATCTCTAGATTTCTAACTTGGGGGGGGGGTCCGGCCAGTCTGAGGTTTGTCTGTCCCATGTGCCCCTTGTATTTGCATGTTATTTACACACACATATGCACCGTGTGTCTCTAGGAGAAGGGTTCACGTGGGCCTCTGTTGCATGGGCTTATCCTGACTGCCTCTATCTCTTAGTGTTTGCAGCAGAAACCGCCTTTAATAAATGAGGGTGGAATTGACCTACTTTGTTTGGACAGTCTCCCAGCTTCTGCAACCTTTTCCTTTGGCTTGTTTGACTCTGAGTGGCCAGACGTGGGATCTTGAAATTCAAGGATAACAATTTCTTCCTTCCGTTTGGATTTCCCTCAGAGGGACATCATGGGCCTCTTCCAAAGAGACCACTGAGGCTGAAGTGCTTGTCCCTACCTCCCTTCCCTGCCTCTTCCTTCAGGGGAGGTACCAGAAGAGTCCTTTGCAAGTAGAAACTGAAAATTATTGATGGCTGAAGGGGGCCACCTTTCGTTTTTGTTTTGTTTTGTTTTTCCATAAGAAACGGAGCACACCACCTTCTTTCCCGCCTTGCTCCATAAGCTCATGAGGGCTTTCACCTGGGACGATAACACCCCCCCCAACCCCGCCACCACTGTCCCACAAGACACATGCTGTAGCTTGAGCAGTGAGCTTTGTCTTTTCCAGTTTTACCCCTGGACCTGCCTCAGGGTAAGAGAGAACTCCGTGGGCATGTGTTCAGTGAACGATGGCGAAGGATGAAATGACTTCGGCGTCCACAGGAGAGTGTTTCTTGTGTGTACGGATGGATGTGCATGTTTGTGTGTGCAGGTGCATGTGTGTGGATGTGGAAGCCAGAGAGACACTTCTGGCTTTTATCCCTCAGGTGCACCCACCTTGTTTTTTGAGGCAAGGTCTCTCCCTGGCCCGGGACTCACCAAGGAAGCTAGGCTGACTGGTCAGTGAACCCCAGGGACCCTCCTGTTTCCACTTCCCAAAACTGGTTAGTTTGGTTGGTTTATGTCAACTTGCCACAAATTATGATCGTTGGGCATGCACACAATGCACAGACCATACGTATAAAAAGCTTTTAAAGATTATTATGCTCTCTATGCTAGTTCTGCTGTTTCTTACCGAAATATTTTATCAATGTGTTTTGATCATATTCACTCCCTACTTATCCTAACTTCTCCCAGACCCATCCCCACCCCTCCCAAATTTCTCTTCTCCTCTCTCTCTCTCTCTCTCTCTCTCTCTCTCTCTCTCACACACACACACACACACACACACACACACACACACACACAATCCAATAACACACCGAGTGTAATTTATGCTGCCCATATACTCATGGGTAGGGCAATCCACTGGTGCATGGGGAACCTACCAGGGTGCACATCTCTGAGGAGAACTGATCCCCCTATCAGTGACTACCTGCCAGTAGCTCCTCAGCTGCAGGTGGCGTCTCATAAATCCCTCCCCGTCCATGCTGGGATGTTGACTGGCTTGATCTGTTTAGGTAACCACAGCTCCCCCGTCGGAGTATCAGGAAATCACTGCTTTATGGCAGGTCCTCTGTAACTTCCGGCTCTTGTCACCTTTGTGCCTCATGATTCAAACAGGGTTTCTTAGCTTTGACACAATTTTTTTTTTTGAGACAGATGTCATGTAGCCCAGGATAGCCTCCAATTCCCTATGTAACTAAGGATGATCTTGAACTTCTGATCCTCCTGCCTCGACCTACGGAGTACAGGTGGGTGCCACCATGCCAAGTTTATGCTGTGCAGGGGGATTAGAACCCAGGGCTTCATGCATACGAGCAAGCATGTACTAACTGAGCCACATCCCCAACTTTGAGACTATTGACACAGGGACCAGACACAGCGTCTCTGACCTCTCTAGATGACAAAGCCGTGACAGCAGAATGTCTGTCAACTGCTCTATGACTGCAAGGAAGGAAATTGCCCCTGTGTGACAACTTCTGCCTTGAGGGCGTCGTGGTTCTGAGGGGCACATCAACAGGACTAAAAGTAGGTGTTTGCTGCGTATTGGATTTGAGGCACTGAGACTGATGATAGAGAATCCGAGTCCAGTGGTGGAAACAGGCTGTTAGGATTTGGATCTTGTGTGTGTGCAAACATGTGTGTGGAGGCCAGAGGTCACCTTGGGTGTCTTTCCTCAGGATTCTGCCTATCTTGGATTTGTGAGACAGGGTCTCTCACTGGATTTTGGAACTTGCTGATTCGGCTGGTTGAGTGGCTTAAAACCCCCCAGGGACCCGCCTGCTTCTACTTTCTAGCACTGACATTTTAAGGATCTGTCACTAGGCTGGCTTTTTAACGTGGGTTCTGGGGAATTGAACTCAGGTCGTTGTGCTCAGAATGCAGTCACTTTACCAACTGAGCCATCTCCTCGACCCTAGGGTTTAGATCTTGTATACTCTCCAAAGGGATGTTGAAGGCTTGGTGTTCAGTCCATAGACCAGAGAGTGATGAGAGGAAGCTAGGGGATATGTGACCCTGACCCTTCCTCTACCTCTCTGTGTTTACTGGCTATCCTGAAGTGAGCAGCATCCTCTACCACATGCTCTCACCATGATATACTCTGCTGCCACAGGCCCAAAACAATTGGGCCCAAATGAAACTCTAAGAAAAATAAATCTCGCCTCCTTAGTTGGTTTCTCTGGTGCTTCGTCACAGCAGTGAGAAGCTAACTAACACGCGAGTATACAGAATCACAGCCTAGTTCCAAACCAGATAGAGACTCTGCAGGGAACGCATTCTTTGTCTTCCCTCTCCCGCCTTTGCATTTTCTCCTTCTTGATCCCCCCACCACCCTTCCTCCTTAGCTGATGCCCCCAGAAACAGAAACTCTCCAACTGCAGAGCCTGACAGACAGAAGCTGGGCCATCCTCCCAGCACCCTGCTGGTCTGAACGGCCCAGAATGACTTTCCAAGACTAAAGTTCTGCCATTGAGGTGGCCCCTTCCGGTGTCTCTTCACTGGACCCCAGTCTCTCTTCTGTCAAGGACGCTGACCTTCACCAGCCTCTGGGGTACCTTGCAGCCCAAGGCAAACCCACAACACTCAGATCCTATCTACTTGCTTATAAAAAATAGAAGGCTGCTTAGTATTGTGAGGACTTGAAAAAAGGAGACTGTCCTGGGGCTGCCGGCTTCAGCAGACTGCTCTGACAGATGAACTCTAACGGGGATAGGCAGACCTGGTCAATTGTGCCTGCAACCCAGACCATCCTGTCCCTTACATGAGTCTGTCAGGATCAGGACCTAGCCCACAACCTCAGTTTACCCCCAAGGACTCTATCTGGAGCCCCCACATCTTTCCCCTCACCCACAGCTCTCAGAGGCCCTCTCATGTGACCTGTCTATTTGAATTCCTGGCCCCCTGATTCACATTCTCGTCCTAGCTGATGCATTTGCCTGTCATTTCTAGAGAGTATAGACTACCTGGACAGACTTCCTCTGATGGATGTGTCTATAGTGAAGTCTCTGCTTCTTTCCTTCCTGTTCATCTAGGTCAGCCAGACCCCCTAACACAATCCGTATTCTAGGTGCTGGGGTGGTGGTTCTGTTGGGAAAGTGCTTGTCTAGCCATCACGAGGACCTAAGTTTGATTCCCAGATCCCCGTGTTTTAAAAAGTCAGATGTAGCTCATGCTTATAATGTCAGCTCTGGAAAGGTGGAGACTAGAGTCCCCTGGGGCTCTCTGGACAGCCAGCCTAGCCTACTTGTTAAGTTCCAGGCCAGTCAGAGACACTTCTCCCCCAAAAAACAAAACAAACAAGAGATGAAGAGAAAGAAAGCCAAAAACAAGATACACAGCATGTGAGGACTAATAATATGACAGGTTGATCTCTGGTATACCTACACACACACACACACACACACACACACACACACACACACACATGCACACACATACACACATATACATACACACATACACAAACACACACATACACACACTCATACATACATGCACACACACACACACACACTTACACATACATACACATACACACAAACACACATACACACATGCACACACACATGCACGCACACACACACTCCACAGACTGACCAGCAGAAACAATTAGGGTTTCCTTTCCCCGGTTCTGGAGCTGCAGTCCAGATCCAGGTCTGGCAGGTGTGGTATCTAGTGAGGATTCACTTCCTGGCTTCTTGGTATCTACTCGGTCATCACA
Organism: Peromyscus melanophrys; assembly: GCA_902168415.1. Classification (NCBI taxonomy): domain Eukaryota; kingdom Metazoa; phylum Chordata; class Mammalia; order Rodentia; family Cricetidae; genus Peromyscus; species Peromyscus melanophrys. The sequence goes on from CABHPR010153260.1 coordinate 38,087, forward strand.
TGACCTCCCCAGGGAGCATGCTGGGTGGATATTGTCTCTTCTTACAAGAACATGGATCCTTTAGAGTCCAGCCTCTACCCTTGCCACCTCACTAATATTCATTACGTTCTGAGTGCCTCTGTCTCCAAACACACTCACACCAGGTGTGAGGGCTTCAGTGTATGAAAGTGTATGGATTTGGGGTGATGTGCCACTCTTTGAGGAGGGGTACTGCCCTCTCGTCATGCCCAGTCCTCCACCTTGCCTGCCTGTGCTGCTCAGCTTTTTGTCGTTAAAACAAACACATGGAATGATCAACTTATGAAGGCAAAGGTTGATTTTGGCTGACAGCTTCGGAGATTCAGTCCACAGTGAGTTAGCCTGCTGCTCTGGGCCTGTGGTGAGGCCAGCATCACGGTGTAGGTCCATGGTGAGTTAGCCTGCTGCTCTGGGCCCGTGGTGAGGCCAGCATCACGGTGTAGGTCCATGGTGAGTTAGCCTGCTGCTCTGGGCCTGTGGTGAGGCCAGCATCATGGTGGAAGTTCACAGAGGAGCAAAACTTCATGATTCATAGCCAGAAAGCAAAATGAAGACAGGAGGGGCTGGGGCCCCACAACCCCCTTCAAAGGTACACCGTAGGATGGTTGTTTCGAATCATCTGGGAAGGGAGTGTCATTGAGGGGGTGTCTAGATTGGGCTGGCCTCGGGGCACGTCTCTGGGAGATTATTCAGATCCCATCAATTAAGGTGGAAGGACGTGGAGAGTTGCCATTCTCAGGTAGGGGTTCTGATTGTGTCAGAGTGGAGGAAGGAACAGAGCGTTGGTGTGCACACATTCACTGGGGCTTCCTTCTGACTGTGATGTCATGGGACCAGCTATCTCAAGCTCCTGCTGCCGTGACTTCGCCATGGTGGACCGTATCATGGAACTGTGAGCTAGAACAACCCATTTCTCCCTTCATTCAGTTTTGTCTGAGTGTTTTATGGCAGCAATAGACACAGAACTAAACAGACTCCCGCTGACCAGTCTTCTACCAGTTCCTGCCTTCTAAAAGTCCTACAACCTTCCCAAAAAACACTGAGATAGGAACAGTCTTTAACACACAGGCCCTGGGGGAACATTCTAGATCCGAACTCCAGCACCATCTCACACCTCAGAAACTTCCTTCCCCGGGTGACTAAATCTTGCGTGACCAGCCCCCGAGGTCTGTCCCAGCCCTGGTTCTGGGCCTGACTTCTTCAGCGTCCACTCAGAAGCGAGGTCACCCTGAGAGGTTCCCTCTCTTTAGATGCCCACCTTACTCCGTCCCTTCAGGGCTGGTAACAGTCTGGACCCTTCATTCCTGGTCCCACCTCTGCCCCCTGGTGGCAGCTCCTTGGACGATGTGTCTGGACTCAATGGTCTCCACTCTGATTGTCACGGGGTAGCCTGGCTCCTTCTCAACACCCACCAGCGGCCTCCATTTAGCCACATTTGCTAGACGTTTTTTTAAAAACAAAATCTTTAAAAGTGTATGTGTTTGGGGCTCAGGATGGAATGGCTTAGCTGGTAAATGCTTCCTGGCAACCATGAGAACCTGAGTTCCATCCCTACAACCCACGTCAAAGCATTGAGCATGGCGGTCCATTCACGATTTCAATCTCAACACTAGGGAGACTGAGCCAGGAGAATCCCTGGGGCTTGCTGGCCTGACAGTCTAGCCGAGGCAGTGAGCTTCAGGCCAACGAGAGACCTTGTATCAAAGGAGGTAGAGGGTATTCTTGAGCATGACACCCAAGGTTGTCCTCTGACTGTCACATGTGCACACACTTGTACATACATGAATATACATACACATGCACACACAACTAAAAATCAAGTGTGTTTAAGGGGACTCGATGTTCTGATGTACATTATAAAATGATCGCCTCAGTTAAGGAAATTTATATCTGTCCCTTCATAGAGCTCCCACCCCATGTGTGTGGTGTGTGTGTTATGTGTGTGTGTGTGTGTGTGTGTGTGTGTGTGTGTGTGTGTGTGTGTAAAGAGCTCTTGATATCAATCCTCAGTATCTCACCCTTTCCTCCATCTCCCTGCTCCATGTAATCACCACTTTACTGTTTTTTATCCATTAATTTTTTGGAGTATATGTATGCTGGGGTTTGACTCAGAGCCTCACTCGTTGTGGACAAGCATGTTTCTACACATCTGGCTTGTTTTGATTCTATAGAAGTTATATCATACAGAATTTGTCTTTCTATGACCGGCTTATAATACCTTAAGTGTGCCGTCAATCATGGTAGGGATTCCTTTCTTTCCCTGTGTGCGTGTACATGTGTGTGCATGTGTATATGAAGATGTGCATGCATATGGAGGCTAGAAACTAACTTTGGGTGTCATTTATCAAGTGCCATCTGCCTTGTTTTTGTGAGACAAAGTTTCTCATTTGGCCTGGTAATTGCTGACTCAGTTCGGTGGTGGGCCAGTGAGACCCTGGCATCCACCTGTGTCCACTTCTCCAGGGCTGAAATCTCAAGAGCTCATAGTCACGTTTGGCTTTTTAATCTGGGTTCTAGCAATCAAACCCAGGCCCTCACACTTGTATGGCGGGCGAGCACTTTACCAACGGAGCGATCTCTCCAGCTCAGAGTTATTTAGTACCGTTTCAGAGGACGGAAAATCCCGTATTGAGGAGCTGCTTCTAACCAGGGCCTTCAAGCTACATCACCATGTCATCATAGAGGACAGAAGGACAAGAGACTGTGTGTGTGTGTGTGTGTGTGTGTGTGTGTGTGTGTGAGAGAGAGAGAGAGAGAGAGAGAGAGAGAGAGAGAGAGAGAGAGCCAAGCAAATATAACTTTATTTGAGACCCACTTCTAGTATAACTAACCCTCGGAATATATACATATGTATATAAATTATCAATATGTTAATTATATTATATTAACATATTATTGTATTATATACTTTAACTCATATATAATTTAAATATAATTATATAATATATGATATGATAATTATATATTGATATTATTATATAACAATATATATTAATACATATCATGATAATAGCATTAATCCATTTATGGGTGCTGCCCTAATAACCTCATCTCCTCTCCAGAGTCCCCTTCTCAACATGATTACACTGGGAATTGATTTCCAACATGAGAACCTTGGTGACACATTCAAGTCACAGCAGCACATCTTCTGGGCAGGAGAAAGGACACAGCAGTGGGGACATGGAGTCAGGAAGCTCACACCCTGCTGTCCCAGGCAGAGGGGTGCAGGAACACAGCTTCCTGCTTCCTGTGTTCCTGGGGCTCTGTCCGGACTCTCTGCCTCCTTGTCTTCTGCTGCTCCTGTGTTCTTGTCTCCCACCTGCCTCTGCCTGTTTCTTCATGCTGCATCTTCTCAGCCTCATAGGAGCCTTCATATCATAGGACCCAGTGGTCATTGTCTTCCCATCACCAGCCTTGGGACTACTGCAGAAACTGCCATGCCCAACTTTTTACATGGGTGCTTGGGAGCCAAACTCAGGTCCTCAAGCTTACTCGGCATTTCACCAACCAAGCCCTCCTATACACCTCCAAGGATTTAGCAGAGTTCTAAATTCTATCATCATCATATATATGTACAATGTTTCTCTGTGTAGCAGTGCGCCTGTCCTGGAACTCACTCTGTAGCCCAGGCTGGCCTCGAACTCACAGAGATCTGCCTGGCTCTGCCTCCTGAGTGCTGGGATTAAAGGCATGCGCCACCACCGCCCGGCTCATCTTATATTTTATCTTCTCAGATTTAAGAGTCCAAAATTAAACTCACAACAGTTAATAGAACTCAGCATCTTTCTTTTCTTCTATTGATGTTTGCTTCACTACCCCCTGCCCACCTCCAAGCTGGGCTAGATTCTTCCATTGCTTTCTCAAGGACAGACTATGGCTGCCATAGCTTCGAGTCCATCTGCTTAGTTAACAGGGTAGGCTGACATTTCACCCCATTGCAGAATCAGGAATCCAAGAGCATAGAGATTGCCCCAAACTGGACTCCTTTGGATTAATCAATGGGATGGAGACACACAGAGCTGCAGGAGCTGCAGGACTGCCCCCAGGGGGCAGTTTTTGGCTCTCAGGTCAAGAAGATTTAGGAAAACATCACAAAGACAGAGATGGTGGATATCAGAGGACTACCCAGAGACAAATGTGAGCTTGTGTATGATAGCATGCCCAACCTCAACCAAGTGACATTACCCACAAAGACACTGTTGGATGTGTAAAGACTTACACAGATGACATGTCACATACCAATGCTTTAAAAAGGAAATCACGCCAGGAGGTGGTGGCACACGCCTTTAATCCCAGCACTCGGGAGGCAGAGCCAGGCGGATCTCTGTGAGTTCGAGGCCAGCCTGGCCTACAGAGCGAGATCCAGGACAGACATCAAAACTACACAGAGGAACCCTGTCTCGAAAAACAAAACAAAACCAAAAAAAAACAAAACAAAACAAAAACAACAACAACAACAACAACAACAACAACAACAACAACAAGGAAATCACTGGAACTGGAGAAATGGCTCAGTGGTCAAGAGTGTTTGCTGCTCTTGCAGAGGACACAGGTTCAAGTCCCAGCACCCACATGGTGGCTTAAAAATGCCTGTTAACTCCAGTTCCAGGGGATCAGGGCCCTCTTGTGGCCTCTAAGGGGATTGCATGCACATAGTGCACATAATTTCATGCAGGTACATACATATAAATAAAAATAAATCTTTTTAAAAAGCAAATTAGTATGGGACATACCCTGGCAATATCAAAATTGAATTAAAATATGTAAGATTAAAAAATAAAAGTGGGCCAAAGATGTGGCTCGGTTAGTGTAATGCTTACCTAGCACGTGCAAAACCCTGGGTTCAAGTCCCAGAGGCTGTTAGCACTGGGCATGGGAGTAGAGTGGAATGGAGACAGGAAGATCAGAAGTTCAAGGTCACCCTTGGCTACACAGGGAGTTTAAGGCTAGCCTGGCATGTGTGTTCTCACAAGAGAACCAACAGACAAAAGAGCTTCCACAGATACTATCAAGGAACTCTTTCATGGGATGATTGCCAAGAGGAAATGGTAGAGAAAAAGTCCAGAAGGATGAAAGGCTGGAGGGTTGGCTCCGATGGCCATCATTCAACCAGCAGGGATTCTAGAAAAACAGGGGGAGGGGGAAACAGGAAGTCAGCACAGGTACACAGAAACTAATCGAATGGAACAAAAAATCATTGACCTGGGGGCAGGGGGAGGGGACAAAATGCCCAAGGACACATAATCCTCTTGTGGGACTCGCTTCAACAGCTAACAATATCTCATTGTCAAAAGAAGTCATTATAAACATTGAGTGTTGCTTTCACTGAAAGTGATGTGAATGGAGTGTACGGAATCCGGGGATGAGAAATACTTCTAGGGAGAATTTAAAACATCTAAATCTTTAACTTCCTTAATAGGAAGTTTGGGACATCCCAATAACCCAAGAAACAGTGTTGGCTTAAGAGATGGAGAGCTGGGGCTGGAGAGCTGGGGCTAAGAGGGAGAACTATACTGCCCAGTTTGGTTCTCGGCAAGAATCCTGGCTCCATAACCTCCTGAACCTCCAGCTCCAGGAGTCTGGCGCCCTCTTTTGGCCCTTAGGGGCACTTGCACTCATGCGCATCCCCATGCATAGCTATCAACATTATATATTTCTTATCACACAAGTTTGTGCATGTTTGCTAGAATTACACTTAAATTTTTATTTTTTTTTTCTAAAAACTGATTCTGGAATGTTCCCCGACTCCCTGGTGTTGAAGAGTTACCCAAGCTTGGTGCTGTTGGGAGATGGTGAAGTTTTAAGTGGGGACCAAGTGGGAGGCCTCCGGGTCATCGTAGGTGTACCTTTGAAGAGGGAGTGGGACCCCAGATGCTCTTCTTCCCGGTTCTCTCTCCTTCCCGGCCATGAGGTGGAGGGCTGGCATCCACAGAGATGAGTTTGACCCCGTCCTAGAGGCAGCAAAGGTCCCCTTCTTTACCGAGTAGTGGTTATGAGGAGGCCGGTGGAGAGTTAGGTCTTTCTAGAGATAAGGAGGTCATCCCCACTGCAGTGTTGGAGCTGATGTTGGAGACCAACGCGGGAGTCGACGCTCCCACCCTCACCGTCATTGGTCTGCCTGCCTGTTCTTGCTCGAGGAGTCAGGGTCCATCACCAGCTGACGGACACTGATGACACTTCGGTTTTCCACTCGCAGGCCGGAGCTCTGCCCCGACTGTGTGACGTGCTGAGAATGCTGCAAGAGGAACGGGCCCAGTGCCTGCAGGAACTCTCCTCAGAGAAGACAGGAGACCCGGGGCTGGAGACAGGATCAGGTGGGAGACCTCCCCCAGCCCGGGGGCACTCTGCAGATGGGTCCTGTCCAGTCATCTGGGGTGGGGAACTTGTCCTCAGGTGGGCTGTCCAGGGTGGGTCCAGGTTTGTCTGCTGCATCAGCTGAGGGATCGGGTCCATGGTCTACATGGACCCTGAAGCTTCAGACCTCCTTTCTCTGGGGACGGCCAATGCTTTCTCACCATCTGCTTCTGCACACAGTTTATCAAGGTGAGGTTTTTGTTAGCTTTTAAGTCTTTGAGTGTGTGCATATGTACGGTGTGTGTGTGTGATACATGTGTGTATGTGTGTAGGCACACACATGCCAGGGCATATGTGTAGAAGTTGAGGACAACTGGCCCTTGTTTGGACAAGCTTCAACACTGCTTGCCCATGCCAGTCTAGCTAGCTGGCCAGAGCGCTTCCAGGGACTTTTCTGTTTCTTCCTCTCCCAGGAACTCCGGGATTACAGATGTGTGATTTCACACCTGGCTTTATGTGAGTTCTGGGCTCTGAACTCAGGTCCTCATGTTGGTATAACCAGCACGTTACTCACTGGGCCACCTCCCCAACCCAAAGCGAAGGCCTGGTGGGAAGTGCTTCCCGGGGTCATTGTTCTCAAATCGAACTCTTGGCGAATTGCCATGAGTAAGGGGGAGGGGCAGTATGGTGTCAGGATGGCTGAAGAGAACACACCTGTTGCTGATGGTGCAGACCAAGAAGCTCAAAAGAGACCCTGCCTGAGAGCACCATGCTGAGAGGATTTCATTCAGCACCAGAGAGAGACACATGTCTTCCGTTGCTGGATGACTCCTGATGTCCTCTCTCTGAAAGCCCAGTAAGGGCCAGGAGGCATCTTTACACTTTCAAATTTTTATTTATTTTATTTTATATGCATGAGATTTTGCTTACAGGTATGTCTGTGTACCCTGAGCATTTCTGGTACCTGAGGAGGTCAGAAGACAACATTGGATCCCCTGGAACAGGAGTTATGGATGGTTGTGAGCCACTATGTGGGCGCTGGGACTTGAACCCAGATCCTCTGCAAGAACAATAAGTGCTCTTAACCACTGAGCTACCTCTCCAGCCCTACCAGGGAGCATCTTAGCAAAAATGGCCCTGTGTAGCACCCTTCAACTCCCAGCTTCCAAAGAGGGCACCGCTAATCACCCCAGCTTTCTTGTTTAGGGAGTGCTGACCGGCAGTCACTGGTCACCTTCTGAGGCTCAGTTCCCGGATCTCTAGAATGGGGCTATCATGTCTGCTTCAGAGTTATGATGTTAAGTGTGGTGAAGTGGGTGTGGGACAGGACAAGGCCCTCCATTCAGTCCCTAGCACCGTGGTCGGTCAGTCAGTCGTCAATAAATACCTGTCAGTGTTATCAATCAGCACCATTGTAACTCTTGTATTTAAGGGCTAATTGCGTTCCTGTTCTCTTCTTTGCAGTCTGTCATCTAAGAGTGTGTCATTGAGAAAAGAACCTGGGGCTGGGGAGGTGCCTCAGTCAGCTAAGTGTTTGCCTTGCAGACCTGGGGACCTGAGTCAGATCTCAAGAACTCAGTTTTGAAAAGCCGGGCATGGTGGCATGCTCTTGCAATCCCGGTGCCGGACTGGAGGCACACGCACCGACAGGTTCCTGGGCTCACTGGACAGCCAGATTAGCCATATTGGCCAGTCCCAGACCAATGAGAGACACTGACTCAACAAAAGGATGGTGGTATCCTGAGGCTGTCTTCTGACTTCCACATGCACCCACGCACGCACGAATACACAGTAACACACATGTACGTGCACACACACACACACAAATACACACACCACACAAATACACAGGAACACACATAGACTAATACACTGGAACACCATGCACACACACACACACACACACACACACACACACACACACACACACAGGAACACACATACACATGCACACAGACACACATGGTTGAAGATTGTTCTTAGAACCAGGCAGGTGTCATATGCTCTGAATCTGATGAAAGACCCAGGAGGGACTGAGGTGCGTTCCTCACCCTGCCCTGCGACCTCAGTGGGTTCCCAAGGAACTCAGCCCTCGATCCCTCCCAAGGTTCCATCTTGGCTCATGCGCTTGGGAGCGGTCAGGGGACTCTCTGCTGGGGGCCTGGGGTTAATGGTTAAGCTGTTGATTCTCTCGGGTAGAGGTTAATGTTTGAAAGCTAGATAAATGACAGGAAATGCCACTCGTGGAGTGTCACCAAGCCTGGAATACTAAAACACATAAAAAATTAACTCTCCAGATCTGTTGAGTTAGGTGACCAAGTCCACTCCGTGGGAAAGTCTCAGGGTCGTGACCCTCCCCCCACCCCCACCCCCACTCCTGGCCGCCACTCTACTGGAATGTTTATTACTTGGCTTACAGAAGCCATCACCCTCTCAGAGTGGGCTGGGGGATGTTTCTGGCTCTCCCTACAAGAAGAATATTCCAGAAGGATAGTATGGTGGCCAGATATTTGTAGGTTCTGTGGTCATAACAGACCTGGGCATCCATTCAGCTTTGTCACATAGGGCCTGTGTGACCTCCAGCAAGATTGTGCCTCTCTGGACCTTGGTGCCCTACTGTTTCCTTCAAGTGGAGCATGCTAGCACTTTCTTCTATCTCTACCAGAGGGTTGATCTCCCCACAGCATGAATGGGAAGGCATGGGACGTTTTGTACTCTTGTACTTTTCTATCGAGATGAAATTCATATTAAATCACCCCTTGGAGGGTTACAATCCCCTATCACTGGTCATACTATGCAACCTCTTGTATCAAGTTCTAAAATGCTCTCATCAGGCAAGGAGGGACTGTGGGCTCCCTGCTGACCTCCATCAGCAGATGCAGGGCCCCAGCGCAGGGCTGCTCCGACTCCTCTGTCATATGCTCCAGAAATAGACCCGGGTTCTCATCAGGCCATCTGTGCTGATTTAAAAATAAGCCAGGGACTGAAGGGTGGCCCTTGTGGGTCAGCGCAGGGAAAAGTGAAAGTTGCTCGAGGGTTGGCTCTCTGTGACCCTGCTGGCTGGGGCCCTGAAGATCCCCAAAGCCACATTCTGTCCTTCAGCTTGGTCTCCCACTTCCCTGTTCAGCTTCACCCTAGACCTGACTCTGGGGGCCATCTCTAGGCAAGACGCAGGCACATATTGGGTGTTTGCCTTGGGCCTGGAGCCAGCCCAGGGGCTTTCCAAATCTAGAGGAGCCTACACCCTCCCCTGGGTGGCCACAAAACATTGTCTCTTCACTGTGGCTTTTATTTTAACTCCGTTCTCCTGGGGTGGCTGGCACATAAGCCTTGGTAGTTTCTCAAAAACACCTTAAACCCAGGCTGGCCTCAAACTCACTAGGTAGTCAAAGATGACCTTGAACTTCTGATGCTCCTGCCTCCACTTTCTGAGTGCTGAGATCACAGGTCTGTGCCATTATGCCGTGGTTTATGTGGTGCTAAGGCTGGAACTCGGGGCTGTGTACACACTAGGCAAGCGCTCCCCCTATGGAGCTAGAGCCCCAGCACCCTGTTAACTATTTTTTTCACCTTTTGAAGACATAGTAAATTCTCTAAAAAACAAAAACAAAAACAAAAAACCCCCACAAAACTAGTAATATAAAAATTGTTCAAAGTACCACCCAAAAGCTAGGGCCTCCATGTGGACGGTTTCCTCACCTGCCAGGAATTCCTGGGTCCGCTCTTAGCCTTCTTTGCCCTGAGGGTGGAGCTGAACTGGCTGAACAAGCATCTGTGGGTGTTTAGTAAGTGTGCTGTGGAGGGGCAGCTTGGCAGGGTCACCCTTCCCTGGGCTGAGAAGATAGGAAAGCTGTGTGGGATTCCCACTCTATCAGTCCCCCTGCATTTACCACTGTGCCCCCACCCTGGAGTCCTCTGTTCTTCCCCTAAACACCCCATGACACTCCATGACACCTGGGCTGTTGGAATAGTCAGCTCCAGAATGTCTACTACGCATAGCTGAAGCCTGGCATGGTTCCACCCCCACCAGGGGCTGACTGAGTGTCTCTGAGCCAGCTGGCGGGGGTTCCTACCTACCCCAGGCACTCTTACCAGGCCTCAGCCAGCTCTAGGTTGACTGTTCTGTGGTCCCTGCCCAACATGACCTCCGGAAGGCTCTCAGACATTCTGACACCTCATTCTGTCTGACCAAGCAGACAAGGTCATCTACCACATGGACTGGAGCCTTTGGCTAGCGCCCTGGTGGCTTGGCCAGCCCCAGCCAGCTCCGAGTCCCTCTTCTCAGGTGACGAATAGGCCCTGGAAGTGGTCACCTGCCTCCAGTACTGGAGAAGCCACTGAGCAGACAAGGAGGCTGCATCCTGCAGCCACCTGGAAATGTGTGCTTCAGGAAGGGGACACAGCTTCCTCTTTGGCCTCCTGGGACTCCAGATGCTGGAAATAGAGAGCAGCATCTTCCGGGAAGGACCCAGCCAGGACCAAATCACACCCGTTCCGTTACTTTTCTCATCGTTGTGACAAGAGCAGCAAAAGAAAGGAGGGCTGACTTGGTCACAGTTTGAGGGTGCAGGCCATCGTGGCGGGCAGGGCAGGCACAGCCGCGGGGCCACATTGCATCGCAGTCCATCACGGTGTGGAAGGCAGGCAGCAGGAACATAAGGCAGCTGGTCGCATGGCATCCACACTCAGGAAGCAGAGCGCGATGAATGTCCATGCTCAGCTGACTTTCTCCTTCTTATTTCGCCCCAGCCTGTGGGATGGTGCTGCTCACATTCAAGGTCGCTTTTCCCACCTCTATGAACTCCATCTTGGAACTCCGAGCAGGCAGGTCAGAAGTTGACCTCCTATGTGATTATAGAGCCTCTCAAGCTGACAGTGAACGTGGATTCTCACACCCAGGGACACCTGGGAAGATCCTTCTCAGACCGGGAGGGAACATTCATGACTGGCTGGAGGAAGAGCAGCCTCTGGGATGGTAGGACAGACAGACACTCTGTGGCAGTTCCAAAGCAGAAACGCACAGGGCTTTCCACCTGCCAGGCTCACTGTGAGATTCTGGGTGAAGATTCAGAAGCATCTAAGGGTAGCTCACCTCCTGGGTTCCTCAGAGGACCAACGCCTAGTCCTTGGTCTTGTAGACCCGTTTGCTGGCCCACAGAACCCTATCTGTATTAGTTTTCTTGTTCCTCTGACATAAACCACCCAAGAGAGGAGGGATTTATTTTGACTCATTGTTTCTGAGAGTTCTGTCTGCAGTCCTCGGTCCTACTGATTTCAGGCCTGTGGGGAGGCAGAAGGCCATGGCGGTAAGAACATGTTCAGAAGGATACTGTTCGCCTCGTGGTGGACGGCAGGCAGAGCACAAGAAAGGGACTGAGTACTGTGCAAAACCTTCACAGACTGCCCTCTAGTGACCCACTGCTCCTTCAACTAAGCCCCACTCAAAAAGTTTCCAGAACCTCCCAGAACAGCGCCACCTGCTGGGCACCAACTGATTAGTACATGAGCCAAGAGGGGACGTTTCTATTCATGTCAGGACACTCAGGTCTGGGATGTGGCTCAGTGGATGGCCGAACACTCGTGAATCCCTGGGCTCCATCCCCAGCCATTTGTAAACCAGGCATGGCATGGCGCTCGTGATGGTTAGCTTTAATTGTTAACTTGGTCAAGCTCAACTCACCTGAGAAGAAACTGGGTTGGTCTGTGGGGGACTGTCTTAACTGAGCTGATAGGTGTGGGAAGACCCTGATCGCTGTGGGCAGCACCGTTCCCTAGGCAGGGCTCCCAAACTGTATAAAAGTGGAGAGGCTGAGCCGAGAACAAGCGAGAAAGGAGCAAGCATGCGATCATTCATTCCTCTCTGCTCTTGATGGGGATGCGATGTGACTAAATGCTTCAAGTTCTGCCCCGTGATTTAACCTGGAGGTGTAATACAGCAAACTCCTTCTCCCATAAGTTACTGTTGGTTAGAATAGTGTATCATGGCAACAGAAATGAACGAGGACCGTGGTCCAATCTGTGATCTCAGGACTCAGGAGATGGAGGTAGGAGGATCAGGAGTTCAAGGCCAGCCTGAGATATATATCGAGTTCAAGGCTGTCCTGGGATACTTGAGACACACACACACACACACACACACACACACACACACACACACACACACACACACTCACACACACACTCACACACACTCACACAC
>CABHPR010153261.1:0-15563 GCA_902168415.1 Peromyscus melanophrys
TAGAATCTTAGGGAACTGCCACATGATCATTGTGTCTCCATGATGTGACCTATACAGTGTTGTATACATTTATATGCATATATGAGCTCTTTCTCCTGTTACTAGCTCCTTGGCTCAGGCCACCAGCATGTCCTAGCAGCCCCCTAGCTGGGCTTCAGGCTTCAGTCTCAACACAGACCCTTTAAAAAGGAAGTCAGTAGCAATGGACCTCTCTGAGCTCTGCTGTGGCCTCCTTGCCAGAGTGAGACCTGGAATCCAGGCAGCAGCAGGATTCCACCAGGCCCTATGGGCTCTGCCCCTTCGTTCTCTCTCTCTAACTCTGGCTTCCAACTCACCCTCTTACCTCGCTCTGCTCAGCCACCCACTGCTCCTGCAGGGCCTTCGCACCGGCTGCTCCCCTAGTTTCCAACAGTAGAAGAGGCTCCCCCCCCACACTGGCACCTGCTTCCAGATTTGAGAAGGGTCAGATTTCACTTCCTCATGGAGCTGTGGCCCACAGCCTTGATGCAAGTCACAGCTTGCCCCACACCCCTGGAGTTTCTAATCTCATCTTATTTTACACTTCTATTTTCCCTTTTCATTATACTCTCATTTATTTGTATGTTTATTTTGTATGTGTGTGTATGTGAGGTCAGAAGACAACTTGGAGTTGGTTTTCTCCTTCAACAATGTGGGTCCTGGGAAATGAACTCGGGCCCCTGGGCTTGGCTACAGGCGCCTTTAACCCCTGAGCCATCTCACCTCCCCCTCATTATTCTTTTACTATGCTAATTATTTATCATGTTTATTTTATTATTAATTGCCCATTTATTTCTCTCCACTAGAATTTAAGCTTCTCAAGAATGGGGAGCTTTGTTCTGTTCCTCTAAGTGCCCAGGACAGCGTCCAGAGGGCCATAAATAACAGCTGTAAGTGAATTGTGGGTAAATTGAAACTGCAGCTCAAGTTATCCTATCTAAACTTACTTTTTCTTTTGTCAGGGTCTCCCTGTGTAGTCCTGACTGGAGCTTGCTGTATAGACCAGGCTGGACTCACAGAGATCCACCTGCCTCTGCCTCCTGAGTGCTGGGAGTAAAGGTGTGCGCCACCACACTGGGCTTTAAACTTAGATTGTTTAGGAAAAAAATGCACACTTTGCTTTAAGAGCAGCAGAGGAAAAGAAGCCATTTCTTTTGTTGTTGCTGGTGGTGTGGTGTGGTTTGGTTTGGTTTGGTTTGGTTTGGTTTGGTTTGGTTTGGTTTTGGTGGCACTGGGATCAAATCCAGGGCCTTGGGCATGCACACTAGGCACACGCCTGGAAGAAAACTTTGCAGTTGGGGGAGCCATCATGTCCACAGTAAACTATTAATGTAACATCAGGAAAGGTGAAGTATGTCAGGATGGAAACAAATAAGGCTGGGGATGGAGAGTACCAGAGATTAGTGGGGGCTCTTTATTTTATTTACAGTTGTACACATTTTAGCACACTTGGTTACGTTCACCCCCATTCCCTCTCTCCTTCATGCCTCTTGCACTGAAAACCTTCCTATTTTAATGTGTGTGTGTGTGTGTGTGTGTGTGTGTGCCTGTCTGTGTGTATGTGTTTGTGTGTGTCTGTGTGTATGTGTTTGTGTGTGTATCTGTATGTGTTTATGTGTGTATGTCTGTGTAAATGTGTGTCTGTCTGTGTGTGTCTCTGTGTGTATGTATGTGTGTGTGTGTCCTACTGAGTTAAGAAGGCTTGCTTACACGTGTTGTTTATCAGTAGCTAAACCACTAAAGAAAGTGACACTCCTTCCACAACAACCATTAACTGCCCATCTGGAGGGATGAAGGTCTCATGAGCACCCCGCCCCCGGTCCGTGAGGAAACATTGAGAGACGCTGTCCCGTGCAGGTGACCACAGGTGCAATGAGTTCATGTGGGCGAGGGCCATGTCATATGCAGAAGACAGAGTACTGTGGCTCTCCCCATCCTCTGACTCTTGTGTGCCCCTCCCTCCCCTCCCTCCCTCCCTCCCTTCCTTCCCCCCTCCCTTCCCCTCCCTCTACATTCCCTGGGCTTCACAGTGGGTCCCTCTGAGAGCTGAGCAGTCCACTACCGCTTCTTCGCACGCTTCAGCTTTTAACTGCATCTTAAAAGAACAATTGAATTTTGACTTTTAAAGAAGGGGAACAATAATTAAAAGCTAAATAAAAGATATAAGCGGAGCCCAGGGAGCACAGAAGGACAGGCACATCCGAGGGGGCTCAGGGAGGACGGGCACATCCGGGCGTACTCAGGAAGCAGTGAACTTGAATTGAAACCATGTCTCAGTAGTATGCAGTGCTTGCTGTGGGTTTTGGGGTGTCTTCATAGTTTCTGAGTAGTAGGGTGATGCTCTCAGAGCCCTCTGGTGTTGGGAAAACGGCATCTGGGGAGCCTGTCGGCGGCGGATGAACTAGAAGATTCGGTGTGCTTGAACTCTCTCCAGGTGTCACTTCGGGCTTCAGTGTCTCTCTCCACTGTGCATCGCTGTCTCCCCGCTGGGTATTAACCACACCCAGTTCCTCATAGTCCCTCTAACCCTCAAAGTTCATTTGAGAGCTTGGAACCAGCTTAGGTCCATCATGGCAGGACCATGACGTTAGAAAAACAATTTTTTTTAAACGTGCCTGTTAAAGATACTTTTATCTTGTATGTGTGGGTATGTTGCCTGCATGTATGTCTGTGGACACATACGTGCCTGGTGCCTGTAGGGGCCGGAAGAGGACATTGGGTCCTCTGCAGCTGGAGTTACAGGTGATTGTGAGGTACCGTGTGGGTGCTGGGAATCGAACCCAGGTCCTCTGGAAGAAAAACCAGTATTCTTAACTGAGCCGTCTCTCCAGCCCTGATTTATTTTTTTATGTCTCAACTTCTTTTCGAGAAGGCATTTCCAGGGGCTGGAGAAATGGCTCAGGTACTTGCTGCTCTTTCAGAGAACACAAGTCCGGTTCCCACTCTTCACATTGGCTTGCTCACAACTTCTGGCAGTTCCAGCTCCAGGAGATCAAACACTCTGGTCTCCACAGCCACATTTGCACACATCCCAGATACAGACCCCCACACACACACACATACTCATAATTAAAAATAAAATATTTTAAAAATCTCTTTTTAAAAAAGAGACATCTCCATCTCCTGAGAGGCGCGGTTGCCTGAGCGTAGCAGGCAACAAGTGACCTGCTCCAACACGCAGCTGTCTGCCTTTGTGGGTTCCTGTCCCAGCTGCCAGGGCAAAGCCAAATTAACAGTGGTTAAGGTACAGACGCACCCTTTCAACATTAGAAATTGGATAAGAGTTTCGCAGGTCTTTATTACTTAAACTTTTATTAGATTTATTCATTTTCTGTGTCAGTGTTTTGCCTGCATGGATGTGTGTGCACCACATGTGTGCCCGGTGCCCTTGGAGGTCAGAAGAGGGTATCAGATCCCCTGGAGCTGGAGTTAGGAATGGTTGTGAGCCATCACGTGGGTGCTGGGAATCGAACCTGGATCCTCTGGAAGAGCAACAAGTGCTCTTAACCACTAAACCATCTATCTCTCCAGCCCCTTATTTTTATTTTTTTAAAAAAAATATTTTACACTTTCGTTGGATATTTTAATTTTTACATTTATTTAAAATTTACATTGAGGGAATGAGGGAGGGAGGAGGAGTGGGAGAGATAGGTAGATAGACAGACAGACAGAGCGCGCCTGTGCATACCACGTGTGGAAGTCAGAGGACAACTTGTGGGAGGCGGTTCTCTCCACCATGTGGATCCAGGAACTGAACTTGGGTCCTTAGGCTTAGATAAAAGCACCTTTACCCACCGAGCCGTCTTGCCAGCCCCTAGAAATACTTCTTTTACATGTGTACATGTCCATGTGTGTGCTTTGAAATCGTCTTTCACTGATTCAGCTAAGCTAACTGGCCAGCGAGCCCCCGGGACCTCAGCTTCCCCAACACTGGGATTCTGGAATGCTCTGGTATGCCTGGCTTTTTGCGTGGGTCCTGGGGATTGAACTTGGTATTCATGCTTGCACGGCAAATATAAAGGGCCATTCCCCTCAGCCCCGGAGTTTTGGGTTTTAATTGTTAAGTGTCCAATATAAAGCAATCTCCAAACAAATTCTCAGTGATAACATAGCCTTTGGGGAGTAAATACTATGATCCCCAGGCTGGCCTTGAACTCCTAGATTCTAAGGACTCCTCCCCTCTCCCCAGCTTTCCACGTTTTTTTTTTCTCCTTTCTCTAAGTAATAGGGCTGAAATTCAGGCTTCACACATGCTGGATAAGCACTCTATCACCAAGTTCCAGCCCAGCCCTTCAATGCCTTTTAAAAGATTGATTTATTTTTTATTCCATGTGTATGTCTGTGCACCACATTTGTGCAGTGCCCACAGAGGCCAGAAGAGGGCATCAGATTCCCTTGTAACTGGAGTTGCAGGTGGTTGTGAGCTGTACCATGGGTGCCAGGAACCACTGAACCATCGCTCTAGCCACTTGCCTTTTCTAAAAGCACAAACTAAAAAGAAAGTTACCGGTGTGTTGGAGCCCACTAGATTTCCTAGTGGCTGTACCCAGCAGGACTGCATGGGAGGTTGATTGGACCACGGGCCTGGGTACCAGGTGTTTGTAAGGGTCTAACTAGCAAGGGGGAGGTCTTTTGCTGCACCCCTTGGCATTGTTATAAATAGTGCTTTGGAATAAAGCTCAGGGCCCGTTTGGATAAGGATCCAGACCCACCCAAGTCTATGCTGTGTTTTCTCTCTGCTTCTTAACTCTCCAGCTAACTCTCTTATCCCTCATTCCTCAAGAGTTCCTGGGGTAAATAAGTGTGAGGGCTGGTCTCCCACACAGGTGGAAGAGGTTAAAGCTGCCGGCATGGCTTTGGGTAAAACAAACCAAAGTAATAGACAGCCCAGTAAAGCATCACCAGCTCGCGCACTACACAGATCCCTTTATAACGTAACCCAGTCACTGATTTCTGAGTCCTTTATACCGTTGTCTAACTGATGCTTCTACTGTGGCCATGCAAAGACGGGGTTGAAGTCACACAGCTGAAACTCACATCCTGGCTCCGCCGCACACCAGCTCTAGAGAACTGGCCCTCGAGTGTCTGTGTGTGGATCAACACTGGTTACTTTCTCTCAGTGTTGTGTTAAGGATGTAGAACGCCTGGCCAGAGTGAGTACCAAATACATGTGATGATGGTGATAACAGTTACGGTAACCTGGGCCTGAAAAGAAAATCTAAAATATGTGCTCACGTGATACTCACTCTCCTGTTCGTTCTAAGGTTAGTTCACTTACAAACACAACACTAATGCTGTAAATCAAGGTAAGTGGTATCTGTCCTGGGTGACTAAGTGAAAGCAGACTTGAACAGGGCCTGAAGAGCTGGCTTAGCAGCCAAGAGCCATGCTGCTCTCTCAGAGGAACCAAGTTCAGTTCCAACCACCCACATGGCAGCTCACAGCTGCCTGTAACTCCAGCTCCAGGGCATCCCATGCCCTCTCCCGGCCTCTGCAGGTCCCTGCAGTCATGTGCACAAATCACCACTCAGATATACACACATTCACACGAACAAAAATAATCAAATAAATCTTTAAAAGAAACAGTACCAGGTCTTATGACTTCCTGTGTAGAAAAGAACAATACACAAAAGGATTAATTTTTTTCACATGTGATTGCATTTTATCTCACTGTTGTTGAGGACTACATGTATATTCTCACTCCAAAGTGCTTCATAGATGCTTAAAGGGCCAGTACCAGTCCCCTGATGTAGTCTGTAACATCAGAGGTTCTTGAATAAATTGAAAGGACAGATCATTCTGAAATCGTAAGCAGTTGGCGATCACCTGGTTTAATAAAATAGACATTTACAGCATAAAGGGCAAACTCATTTGTGCATGTAACCAGTAGAAATAGGAATTCAGGAGTTGCAGAGATGACTCCATGTTTAAGAGCACTTGCTGTTAATGCAGAGGACCCTGGTTCGATTCCCAGCTCCCACATGGCATCTCGCAGTTGCCTATAACACCCGTTCCAGGGGAACTTAACTTCCTCTTCTGGCCTCCATGGGTTCTTTACACACTTAGTGCACGTCTATACTATACACGCAGGCAGAACACTTATGCACCAAAAACTTAAGTAAATCTTTCAACAACAGTAGTAATCCAGAAAAGTGTGCATGAAGGAATGAAGTGTGTGAATTTTACAAAATATTTACCGGTCCTTAAAATGTCAACCACTTTAAGAAGTGTGACTGGGGGCTGAGCACCCTTCCACAGCATTCACAGCCGCACTGTCGGCCCGCCGGTTGCGTGCTGGTGTGATTATTTTTGGTTATGGATATATGTGTCTGTGTAGGTCTCCCCTGGCCTCTAGCAGGGGAGATACATGCCTAAGATGACCCAACTCTTGTATAGTAAGTACTGTGTATAACATAGTCACCGTACCCTTCTACGGAGACAGAGAGCAGACACCTGCAAGACCCAGGTGGGTTCTTGAGCGGTTCCTAGCTAGCTGGGCAAAACCTACCATTCTTTTTTTTTTTTTTTTTTTTTTTTTTTTTTTCCAATGGGCTTCTTGGCATCCCAGAGAGGTGGTTGGAGATAACTGTGGCATCTGTGTGGGGCCCTGGAGTCACTGAGGACAAGAGTCCAATATTGACCAAGAAGGATGTCTTATACCACCTGCAAAGACCAAGGGTGCGGTGTGACCATTGGGATTAGTGGGCGTGGTGCTGGGGAGTGGCTTATGGAACCTGTGACTTTCAGGGTGATGGTGCTGGTTGAGGTGTGCAGGGTAGATGCCATTCATCAGCAGCTGTAAAGAACATTTAAAATTAATCTATGGACCCCAGCACTCAGAAGATGGAGGCAGGAAGATCAGTAGTTCAAGGTCACCCGCACTACATAGTGAGTTCAAGTCCAGCCCGTGCTACAGGAAACCAAAGGGGGGGGAGCGGACAGTGAGCAGAGAGTTGATAGTGCTCATTCAGTTTGCTGTTCTTTGGATTTCCGTCGGTTTGAATTTGGCTGAGTTTTTGGTTTGCAGAGCTTAGGGCCTGATACATAAGGGGCAAACACTCTTTATCATTCTGCCCCCAGCTAAGTTCACACCATTAACAGATTTCGAGGAAATCAGCCACAGGTAAAGAAACTGCCTTATGTAGCTGGAGAATGAGGCAGCGTTACCCGTCGCTGACTGGAGGGACTTTCACTCATGTATCCGTGCCCATCCAGAACTGCTGATGCTCAAATACATCTAAACAGCACTTTCAGACACATTTAGGTCAAGACTTTGTACTTAATCTTTATGTGTACTCCAATCTTATTTGTGGGTCATCCCCCCACCCCCAGTTATTGGGCAAAGACTTAAGTATATTATAAACGTTCCCTCTATTTCAAAGAATATTTGTACCTTATTCTTTGAATTATTGTGATTTTTTTCATGATTTCTTTAAAAAAAAAAAAAACAACCTTTAATTATGTTTATGTATGTCTGTGTCTGTGCATGTGAGTGTAGTGCCCCTAGAATCCAGAAGAGGGCAACAGATCCCCATGGAGCTGGAGTTACAGGTGATTGTGAGCTACCTGATGTGAGTGCTAGGAACTGAACTCCAGGCCTGTGCAAGAGTAGTAAGAGCTTTTAACTGCGGAGCCATCTCTCCAGCCCCGTGATACATTTTGAGAGGAAACAATGTTCTTTATTCCTCTGTGGCAGATGCTGAGGCTGGTTCGTAACCCAGCTCTTGTTGCTAGTACTGTATCGGCTGATGCTGTGTCATACTGACTCAGTCTTTCAGGACGTGCCCATGAGTACCAGCTGGGTCACATGGTGGTTCAACTCTGAAGTTTTTTGAGGAATCTC
Source organism: Peromyscus melanophrys (assembly GCA_902168415.1). NCBI lineage: Eukaryota > Metazoa > Chordata > Mammalia > Rodentia > Cricetidae > Peromyscus > Peromyscus melanophrys. The sequence continues at coordinate 7,862 of CABHPR010153261.1, forward strand.
CATACTGATTGTCATGGTGGCTGCACCAATCAGCATTCCCCCCTGCAGTGAATTAGAGTTTCCTTCTCCTCACCAGCGCTTCCTGTTACCTCCTTTCTTGATGTCTGCCATTCTGACTGGGGTGAGATGGACTCTTACTGTTTATTCAGCCACAGATGCAAATGAAATGATATTATTTGCCGGATAATGGAGCAATTAGAGATCAGCATGTTAAGAAAAATAAGCGCAGAAAGACAAATACCATATGTTTTCTCTCATCTGTTATCTTGGAATTGTGTATCAATGCAGAAAAATCTATATATAAAATATGGACTTATATGTATGTAAACATGCACATATTTATGTGTTTATATAATGTACTGGGTGGTTTTATGTGTCAACTTGACACAAGCTATAGAGTCATCAGAGGAAGGAGCCCCAGCTGAGGAAATGCCTCCTTGAGATCCAGCTCTAAGGCATTTTCTCATTTGGTGATCAAAGGGGGAGGACCCAGTCCATGGTGGGTGTTGCCAACCCTGGGATGGTGGTCCTGGGTTCTATAAGAAAGCAGGCTGAGCAGACCATGAGGAACAAGCCAGTAAGCAGCACCCCTCCATGGCTTCTGCATCAGAACAGCTCTGGCCTCCGGGTTCCTGCCCTGTTTGAGTTCCTGTCCTGACTTCCTTCAGTAATGAATAGCAATGCTGAAGTGTAAGCCTATTAAACCCTTTCCTTCCCAACTTGCTCTTTGGTCATGGTGTTTCATCACAACAATAGAAACCCTAACTAAGACATATAATATATGTGTATATGCACATCCGTATATGTGTGTTTACATATGTATTTGTATATATTGATATAACATTTATATATAAATATAAAATACACTTGTACATGATATGATAATACATCTACACATGTATAAAAGTGTGTATACCTCGGTGTGCGTATGTATATTTAGTGGAGGCTGCAAGTCTGAGCCCAGTGTGCCTGCAGAGCCTGCTCCTACTTTGGCCTGTCTTCCTGGGGGGCCGCCACATTCTGGCTGTGCTCTGAGTTGCTTCTCCCAAGGTTCCTGTTCTGAGTTCTGTTGTCCCCCAGTGGCTGTCTCCCTGAAGCGCAGCATAGAAGGCACAGGTACCTTACAGGAATTCAGTCCCGGCTGTCAGGTCCCAAGTACCAGCTGACTCCGTCCCCGAAGCTACTAAAAAACACCTCAACATTCCAGAGCCCCACTCAGATCCACTCCAAATCCTAAGTGCTATTTATACATCGACCCTTAAAGCACACACTTAAATATGTGGACGAAGTTCAGTCTGTCCACCGTGATATCAAGCCCTACCTACCTACTTCAGGAAAAGGAAGAGGAAGAAGGGCGCGGGGAGGAAGACATCCTGAAACAGAAAAAGGACAAAGGCGTGGTTTGTGTGTGGCTTTGTTTGTTTGTTTGTTTTTCTTTTTCTTTACAAAGAAGCAAGTGCACAGTCATCTTCTGAAAACTTAAGGAGCCAGGCAGCGGTGGTGGCGCACACCTGTAATCTCAGCACTTGGGATGCAGAGGCAGGTAGATCTCTGTGTGTTTGAGACCAGCCTGGTCTACAGAGCGAGTTCCAGGCCGGTCAGGGCTGCATGGTCAGACTCTGTCTTCAAAAATAAATATATATGTATATATTGATCAACATTCCCCAAATCCTAGATATGTGTGTACACGTGAACCTGGGGCTGGAGGACGGCTCAATGATTAAGAACACATGTTACAGAGGACCTGGGTTCCATCCCCAGCACCCACATGGTGCCTTACAACCATCTCTAACTCCAGTCCTAGGGCATCCAGTGCCCTCTTTGGGCCTCGGCAAGCACTTGATACATGTGTGATACACATCCATGCATGCAGGCAAAACACTCATACGTATAAAATAATAATCTTTAAGATTAAAAATAAGGACCTAGCCGGTAGTGGTGGCGCACGCCGGTAGGATTTGCTGAAGGAGGCGGAGGCAGGAGGATCACGAGTTCAAGGCCAGCCTGGGCTACACATTTAGAAAAAAAAAAAAAAAAAAAGGACCTAAATTTTACTACTCGTATTCATCCACTTGTTTGACACAAGGAAGTCATTTTAGCATTTTGACCGCATGTTCAGTGGGAAGAATACGCTCACCATTCATCCAGCCCTCAGTAAGAGTTCAGCTTTGGCGCGGTCCTCAGCTCTCGCTCCCCTCCGAGTCGCTGCTGCTGCTGCTCTGAATAGCCTCCTTCTCTGGGCCAGCGCTCTCCGGGTCTCTCCCAGCTCCATCATAGACCTTGACCCCTGACGTCCATTTCTTCTTGCTTACTGTGTGCCTCTTCCTGGGTGCCCATCTAATGTTTTTAACTCCGTCTGGCTAGAAACCCTCACCTTTCTCGCCACCAGGCTTGATCCTTCTGCTCAGCTCTCAGCTTTCACCTGCCGAGTGAACTTCTCCTTTGTCACATGTTCCTAGGGCCCCGGAACTACCTCAGACTCCCGTGTGTTTTCTGGGATATACAAGCCTGTCAGCCGTCAGCCCCTTACTAGGTCCCTACCAGATTCATACGTCCAGATTCATGGAGCAATTCAGGGTGTCTGCCTGGTCTCAGTTCTATTGCCACATCCGAGACTAAACCATCTGTTTTGTTTGACATCCCCCATCCTCCCTCCCTACACGCATCCCCGGCTATTCCAACCCAATCCTTAAAATAAACTTTTTAACAGGGTCTCACTGCACAAGTGATGAATGGCCGTCAGTGAGGAAATAAAAGTAATACGAAAAGGTAAAAAGAACAGACAATACCCATGTTCCCAGCACCGGTAATAATCTCTATTGAAACTTGGTCTGTAGTCTTCTAGTTCTTACTATGGCACCACAGCTTCCTAGAACCCCCTTCACCCATATCTTAGTACCTGTCCGTCGACCCTTGTCCATTTCTCCCTCCCCTGTGCACACCTCAGCCTGTGAGCACCACTCTACTCTCAAACCCTGGGATTAGTGTCCATCTCAGTCAATGTTCTGTTGCTATGATAAGACACCATGGCCAAAGCAACCTACAGAAAAGAGGGTTTGTTTGGGGCCTACAGTTTCAGAGGGTTGGAGTCAATGCCCGTCATGTGGAGAGCATGGCAGGCAGGTATGAGGCTGGAGCAGCAGCTGAGAGCTTACATTTTGATCCACAGTCTTTTGAATCCTCAACACCCGCCTCCAGTGACATACCTCCTCTAACAAGGCCACGCCTCCTAATCCTTCCCAAACAGTTTCACCAACTTGGAGACCAAGCATTCAAATATATGAACCTACGGGGGACATTTTTTTTTTCCTCGAGACAGGGTTTCTCCATGTAGTTTTGGTGCCTGTCCTGGATCTCGCTCTGTAGACCAGGCTGGCCTCGAACTCACAGAGGTCCGCCTGGCTCTGCCTCCCGAGTGCTGGGATTAAAGGTGTGCGCCACCACCACCTGGTCTACAGGAGGACATTCTTGTTGAAACCACCATAGTGACATCATGCAGTGATGATGTCATTCTCAGTCTGGCTCAGATCTAACTACAATGATCTCCAGCTCTCTCCATGTCATTGCCAACAATGGGAGTTCACCTTTTTAAATGACTGAAAAAATAACCCTGTGTGTAAGCAGCGCATGCTTGGGTATTCATCAGCCGCCAGGCACTTAGGTGGCACCCATTTTCAGCTCTGAACAGCACTACAGTAAACAGGGATCGGATTTTCTGAGGAGCCGCCATCCTTTGGGCATGATGGTTGTATTCAAGTGCGTCTCTACCCACACTGTGCCAGGAAGGGTTCCCTTTCCCAGCTCTTGTCTTTGTCTCTTTGATAATAGCCATCCTTACTGGAGGGAAGGGGCATGTCCTCACGGTTCTGATTTGCATCCCCCTCCACAGCCCCCCACCCCCGTGGCTCCCAATCCTGTGCATGCTTTCTGCCCATTCGCCTCTCTTCTTCTAAGACCTGTCTGCTTAACCTGTTGGACGATTCGGCTGGTTTTTGCCACTAGAGTTTTTGAGTTGTAGACTCCAGGAATGATGGTAGGAAAATGTTAAAAAGTCTTTGTTTTGTGTATTTCAGCAATAACGCTTCTGTAAGAACAGGAAACTTTGTATACCCCCACTGCAGTTTGTAACATACAGCAGTCTTGACTCTGAGCCCAGGTGTTTCCCGAAGTGTCCATCCATAGTACAGCAATATGCACAGTGCCAAGAGCACATGTTCAGTGTTCAGAAGCATGGCTGCAGTGATGTCCTGCTCTCCAGCAAGGGCTGCCAGAAACACCTGGTATTCATTAGCATTTGAGTTTGAATTAATCTCTGGTCGCTGAACACACAGAAACCTCCCTGTCCTGCTGACAGGTTTTCTGTGACCCCTGCATTCAGCTACACAGTTCCATCCCGACATCATAGCCCACAGGTCAAGAAATCAGGCGCCAGGGTGGGAAAGACAGCTCGGTGGGTAAGAGCACTTGTTCCTCAACCGTGTAGACCTAAGTTGAAATCCCCAGCACCCACTTAAAAAGCTGGTCATTCATATTGTGTGTGCCTGTCACCCCACCATGTGGGACAGAGACGGGAGGATCCGAGCACGTGCTGGCCAGTGAGAGACTGTGTCTCAAGCCACTAATGCCGAGAGTGACAGAGGCTGGCATCCTGCTCTGCCCCCTGCATGCATGCTGCCCACGAGCACGTGCACCTGCACACACACACATACACACACACACACACACACACACACACACACACACACACGTTTAAGATATAAGGTACTAAGTGTTAGGTAAAGCCTGTCTCAGAACCTAAAGCCTTGCTCAGTGCTGAACATGCAGTCAACATTTAGTATTCTTGCTGAGTGAATGAATAAATATGTGATGAGTGAATTAACCAAATAACCGAAAACAAGTTTTTAAAAAGAATTGGGGAATCTGTAAAAATGGTTGATAATGGATATAGATAAATGTTAATGCAAATTATTATTGTATTTTGCAATCATTTAAAGCTTTCATATTATATATTTGATAGCTATATATCATTAAGTTTGTAGTATATAATGAAGACTACAGTTTGGTCAAATCTATTAGAATAATCTGCAATTTATAAAGCCAGATGAATACCATTTTTGTACTGTTGTTGATTTTTTTTATGTGTATGTGTGCATGTGTCTGTCTATGTGCATATCACATGAGTGCAGTGCCAGAGAGGCCAGAAGAGGGCGCCAGACAGAAGTGGAGTTACAGGTGGTGAGCGGCCTGACATGGGAGCTGAAAACCAAACCTAGGTCCTTTCAAACCAAGGTCCTTCCTTTGCAAGAGCAGCACGTGCTCTTAACCTCTAAACCATTGCTCCAGCCCCTTGGTCTTAATTTCAAACCTGCATGGAGTACTGGGTTTTTTGTTTTTGTTTTTTTTGTTTTTGTTGTTGTTGTTGTTGTTGTTTTTAGAGACAGGGTTTCTCTGTGTAGTTTTGGTGCCTGTCCTGGATCTCTCTCTGTAGACCAGTCTGGTCTTGAACTCACAGAGATCCCCCTGCCTCTGCTCCTCCCCCTCCCCCCCCCCCCCAGTGCTGGGATTAAAGGTGTGTGCCACCGCTGCCCAGCGAGAACTGTTTTTTTTCTGAGATAGATGTAGCATTGATCTCAAGCTTTTGGCCTCCTATCAAAGCATCAGACAGTACAAAGTTACTCTGTATTCAAGTTAAGGGATCCAGGCTAAAACAAAAAACAAAAAACAAAAACAAAAGAGCTCAGTGGTTCAGAGCACTCGCTGCCCTTCCAGAGTACCCAAGTTCGATCCCCAGCACCCACATTGCAGCTCACAACTGTCTGTAACTCCAGTTTCAGGGAATCTGACACCCTCTTCTGATCTCCTTGGGCACCAACCACACACATGGTACACAGACATGCACACAGGCAAAGCACTCACACACACAAAATAAAAATCCGTGAAGTTAAGGATCTAAGGAATCTGTCTTCTTCCCTCTGTCGACCAGTCCAGTCAATCAGAACAAGCAATAGTTTTGTTTTGTTGATTTCTTGTTTGTTTGTTTTTGTTTTTAACACATGGATATAGACCTTAGTCATAAGAAGGGACGGGAAGAATCTTTGTCATATAATTTAATGTCGGTTCTCCCAGAAGCAGGCTAAAGTTTGTCTTTATTACGATAAATCAATAAACGCGGACATTCCGCCATACTTTGGAGGTGGCGCTCAGGTGATTGCAAGGTCCCTTTCCAGCTCTCAAGTGTGGTGGCACACAAGCACCCTGCACTATACGATCTCGGTGATGTAAAAGTTAACTGTTGTCTGGTTTCATTGCCAAAATGTAAGTGCCATAAAAAGCAGTTTTCTTACCTCGGAATAACACTTAGTGGTGGCGGACAGGCCCAGCAGCTAGCAGACCAAGATTTCTGTGACTTTCTTGGCAGGTGACTCTCTTCAAGTCTGTACCTAGGTTGAGTGGTAGGCATGGGGACGTGGTGACCCACACCACTAATTCCAACTTTGAGAAGCCCTGACTCCTCCTATTTGAACGTCAATTTTTACTCCTGTCCAAGGATTAATAAATGCTTCAGCCCACCCTCTGATGCCCATCTGCCCTCTGATGCCCCATCCGCCCTCTGATACCCAACTCTCTCTCTTACTGCCCCAGGCTGTCCTTTAATGCCCCAACCCTCCAGCCCTCCAATGCTTTGGCCTATCCTTTGAAAGCAAATGATGACTAGCGGTTATTTTAAAAGACTGACTTCAGTGTAGACCTCAAGTTGCTGGTCCCCCTCATGGCTCTCTAACCACACCCCCTTTGTTTCTCTTGTGCTGTGCTAAGGGGTGACCCCAGAACCTTGTATGCACTTGGCAAGTGTTTGGCTGTCCAATCACATCCCAAGCCCTCTGGACAGACATTTATGTGAGAATTTTATATTCTTTTTAAAAAATTTATTCTAAATTATTTATATGCATGGATATCTGTGTATATCCACACACGTATGTGAGCAAGTGTGTGTGTGAGAGGCAGCTGTGAGCCACCTGATGTGGGTGCTGAGAACCAAACCCAGGTCCTCTGCAAGATCGGTACCCACTCTTAATCACTGAGCCCACCTCTCCGGCCCTGTATTATTTCCTTAAAGATGTCCCCCAACTCTCCATTCCATGGACTGAAGTACTAAATACACATATATACCAAGTGTTAGGAGATCCTCAGGGGCACACGAGACACAGGAACCCAATCTCATATGACACTAAACTCTTCTGAATTGCCCTCCAAAACATAACAACCTGGGCTGTATGGAAGTTTGACTCGGGTGTGTGGTTCAGGGGAAACTTTCTAGACTGGGAAATAAGAAATTCTGAGTTTCAGTTTGAGGAAAGACTTCTGTGCAGGTGTGGAGTAACAGTTAAGTTCCTGAAACTCAGCATGTTCAAGGAATGAAGAGAAGAGAGAAGGGGAGGGGAAGAGAGGAAGAGGAAGAAAGAAGGGAGGGGGAGGGAGGTGGTATTCCAGTATGAAGCATTGACTCTTCCTCCCTTCCTTGATGTTGAAATCCTGTAGGCTTTCGGCTTCACTGGCTCCTGGTTTGTCTCAGAAGTGGTGTGATTAAGTTATGCCAAAGCTGGGGTTGGAGAGATGGCTCAGAGGTTAAGAGGTTAAAGTTAAGATGGCTTCATTTCCAGATGACCCAGGTTCATTTCCCAGCACCCCCATGGCAGCTCAC
>CABHPR010153262.1:0-16906 GCA_902168415.1 Peromyscus melanophrys
TGTTGAGATGGCGCTGTTCTGAAAGAGACTTCAATTCTTGTACTTCCTAAAGAAATACAGCCAGATGCGAGTACTGTGGCTGAACCTGGAGACGAGCTATGGAATGCTTATTTAAGGCAGGCAATCATATTACAATTCAGCGGCACTAGGGAACAAAAAACCAACAACAAGGCCCACTTTTTCCCTTGGTTAATGACTTTGTTTAATTTTACATTAAATCTTTAATGTACATCTGTGTGTAGAGGCTTAGTTAGATAAGATTACTTTAATGACTTTGTCGGATGTGAGGAAGGGGCATTTATTAAAAATGCCCCTCGCGTTGCTCTTTAACCAGGTCTCACTATTTCCCCTCCCACTGTGGAACAGGGGCTGGCGTTGCTGGTAAATTGGTAGATTTATCTTAGAGATATGAATTTGCTTATCATTTCATATCCTCTGGTGACGCTCAGCAGAGATCTTTTGATCTGTAGTGAAATACGGACGTGTCAGTAACACGGCTTCAAAGCGGGGCACACACAGAAGCTGTGATCTTGTTAGTGTGAGAAGCCAAGGGGCGGGAGGCATCTACACTCACAAAATTCATGTTTTTAGGGAAGAGACATCCTCTACTAAAGATGCAGAGTTGGTCTGAATTTAATAATGTCAGAACGGCCAATAAATGTATTAATAGAAAGAATTGAAAATCAATGAGCTGTGATAGTAATTACAGATAGTACCCAAGGGAAATATAACTGAAGCACAAATCCTCTCCCACAGGGCCTGCCCTGGGCACGGGATGAAGTTGGTGATTCTGTCCTTCCTCCTTTCCTTTTGCTAGGGTCTTTCTCCTTCAACTTTATTCTTTTGTCTTGCACAGTCCCAAGCCCCCACCCTCCCATTATGCTATAATGGTTCAAGATTCCCACAGATGACCAGTTGTCTCTGAAGACTCATTAAATGGGAACAGAAAATGTGATCCTTTCTGAGAGATATTTGCATTTTTATAGGGTCAGTGCATTAGAAAAGGGGATATTTCTTAAAGAAATCACATGCTTTGAGTACATTTCAGGATTTTCAGGAGAGGCAAATTAACCTTCCCAGAATTTTGAGCTTGTGCAAGATCATGGTCCAGTTTGCTTGTCCTTGTAGGAGCTGTAGACATATTTATACTGCAAAGCATGTATTTGTCTGTGTCTAGATATGTTTTCTTGGGCTGACATTTGCCCGCTGATACCGTTTACGAAGTGCCTCACAGAAATCTCCTACTTAATCCTTGGAGGAATTGTACTTCTGACCGAAAAGATTAGCTGCCGTGAAAATAGACTGCCCAACACAAACAGCTGGACAACCAAACAAGAGAATCCTGTTTTTCACCTCTTGTGCAGGAGGCAGTGACCCTCAGGAGAAGAGCAAAGCCAGGGCAGCTGTGTTGTAGCATTAGCACTGCAAAGCAGGAGGAATTTACTCCACAGGGCATGCAGTGTTTCCATGCTAAGCAGAGAACGGAACCTGGAGAAGTCAGGAGCTGTTTTGAGGGAAAGAATACAAGAGGAGGTGGAGTTGTTCCAGAGTGTCTTCACAACTGTCATCAAAGCTTTTGGCTGGATTATTAGTTTTCTGCCAAAGAAGAAAGGCACACATCTACCATCTAGAAGGCCAGAGCTAAACGATGCTTGGAGCACATGTGTCTATATAAACCACAATGGAGAGCTCTCCTGCAAACATAGGTCCAAGGAGAGCCCAGAGACACCAGGTTTAATGATGGGTTTGGGGCTAGCTGGTCCTACAACCAGTTTGTGTCTGTCATGATTAGTCTGGAATCAGCCATGGAAAGATCGGACTGGTCTGCTTGTTGCTCAGCCCTGTCCCACAACAAAAACCACTCAAGAGGAAGTCACTAAACTACAGCACTAAGTAAACTGAAAATGTCTGGTGTCCGGTCAAAATTGGTATAGATACAAAGAAGGAAGAAACCCAGATAGACTCACCAAAAGCAAGCATGGATCAAGACTTACCTAAAATTGACAGTAGTGACCTTCACAGTCCAGGACCTTCAAACATTTGTATCATCTCATAAATATGCTCAAAGATTTGAAGGACAATATGAATATTTTAAGATTAAAAAAGGAAATAAAAATAATTTAAATGACCCCAAATGAAAAAAATCTGAATTTGTAAACATAACATACTGCAGAAAAAAAAAATATTGACGCTATACACACAGCAGAAGACACTAGAATGAAGCACAGAGAGGACTAAAGCTTGAAAACAAAACACAGTCAAGGAATAATGCGACGGTGTCTAACATATGTAGATGTAACCAACCGTCTTATTAAATAAGAAACACAGAACCAATGCAAAGAAGAAAGCCAAGAGATCAGAGCTAAGAGCTAAAACTTTACCCTTCCTCCTGCAGTGGTCCTACCTTTCCGAAGGAGGAGCTACTTCCTGTGTTAAAGTCTTTATATAGAGTTTCTGTTCTGCCTTCTCATTGGTTGTAAACCCAACCACATGACCTCCTCATCACAGCCTGTCTGTATAGACCTCCAGGTGTTCTATGGTTGGTATTGAGATTAAGGGCATGTGTATCCAATGCTGGCTGTATCCCTGAATACACAGAGACTTACCTAGCTCTGCCTACCAAGTGCTGGGATTACAAGCGTATGCCACCACTGCCCTGCTTTCCTATGGCTTGCTAATAGCTCTGACCCCCAGGCAACTTTATTTATTAACATACAAATAACATTTAATTACAAAAGAAAATATCACCATAAACATAGGTGCAGCTGGGCTTTCAGAGAGTTTGCAAAAAACAAACAACAACAAAAACACTCTTCAAATACAGTGGAAACTATAAACCCATAAATCTCAAAAAGTTAAGAGAAAGCCGAGCAGAAGAAGTCACAGCGAACACACTGTCCAGTTACTGTGAACAAGTAAGGGAAAATCTTAAAAGCAGGCAGAGGAAGGGTGAGTGTGCTGGTACATGCCTGTGACCCCATCATGGGGAAGTGGAGGCAGGGAGGATACAGAATGCAAGGGTGTTCCCTGCTACGTAGCTAGTTGGAAGCGTGAGTATTTCACACCCATGAAGAAACAAAGCAGAAGAACCAAAAAGCATGCAGAGTAGTGTAACTGGAGTTTTTCTGTGTCCCACCTGGCCCATGGTCAGGACAAATCTCTCTTACCTGCCAGTCCTGCAGCCGCTTGGACCCAAGTAAACACACAGAGGCTTATATTTATTAAAACTGCCTGGCCATTAGCTCAGGCCTGACACTTACTAGTTCTTACATTAAAACTAACCCGTAATCCTTATTTATTTTTAGCCATGTGGCTTGGTACCTTTTCTCAGTTCTGCCTTCACATCTTGCTTCCTCTGTGTCTGGCTGGTGACTCCTGACTCAGCCTTCCTGTGCCCAGAATTCTCTGCTTATTCCACCTATACTATACTTCCTGCCTGCTACTGGCCAATCAGTGTTTTATTTATCAACCAAATCAGAGCATCATCCATTCACAGTATATCTAAAGATATCCCCAGCTCTGTGGGGAAATATACCACATTTATATGAAGGAATAGAAATCAGGCTTCTTACTGAATACCATTTGGAATAGAAGCAGAAGGGAAAAGATGTTAGATGGGAGTTTAGGGGCCTAGGGAAGTGGCTTAGTGGTTAAGAATGCATACTACTCTTGCAGACAATCAAAATTTAGTTTCCAGTACCCATGTAACTCTATCTCTGGCATCTGACACCCTCTTCTGGCTCACATGGGCATAGCAGCACTCAAGTGAGCAAACCTACACACACACACACACACACACACACACACACACACACACACACACACACAATTTGAAGGAAAAGGAATTTGGATCTAAACAAGGAAATGTGTACCTGAAATGATAAATTGGGTAAATTAAAAACAAATATTTAAAAAGCTTCTGAGACTAGGGAGATTGTATGGCAGTTAAGAGTGCATACTGTTCTTCCAGAAGTCCCAAGTAACCTTCTTGTCAGCTCATAACTCGTGCACTTCCAGGGGCTCTGGAGTCCTCATCTGGACCCTGTGTGCACTGTGCCCATACCTCTAACCCTACAATATACACAAAATTAAGAACTTAACAAGTTTTCTATTTGACCTCTTTAAATGAGTACAGTGATGAGGCACTGTGGTGTGTACTAGACTGGCTGAATGGAGGATAACAGCATAGAGAGGGGGAACTGAGTACAGTACACATTTAAACCCAGGTATAAGAAGAGATGCAGAGTCTAGCTGGAACAGATGCATAATATTTAGTGCAGGACAGTATTTTACAAAGCCACTCCAGGGAAACAAGTCATGTTTTTCCTGGATATGTAGTATTTAAATCTCATTGTCTGACATACCAAGAGAATTTTTGAATACACACACACACACACACCATACAATCTCCCTCTCTCTGCACTTAAACTGATAAGGGTGGATTTTGTTGTTTACAAAGTGAATATGTGTATATGTGTGTAATATAATCTATACCTATGTATCTTCACTTTTCAGAAAATTATACCAGGTTATAATTATATAAGTTTGCTAATGTGGAGAAAGTCAGGCCATATTTATGTCATGAGCAAGCTGATTAATCCTTTTGCCTCAATTTTTTCTACCGTATAATGGGGCTGATAATAGAAAAGAAAGGAGTTTGTGTAAAGAGTTTATATACGTAATTATAGCATATGCTGGCTCTTCTTTCAGCCTGTGATGTCCTGTCTATTCTCTGTTCTTTTACTGCAGTCTTTCAGATGGCAAGTTCCAACACAAACACCTTCTTTCACAAAGCATTTCCATTGATCTCCTTGTTCCTGAACTTTCAGTGCGTCTTATGTCTAGTCACTACCCAGTAATTTAGCAGTTAATTGAACTCAATTCTGTCTTGTGTCCATTAACTCTTTTTAGCTTGGTTTCAGTTGAATTTATTAACCAAGTCTCAGAAGTGGAACATGTTGTTAGTCATGAGTCTGACTTGAAGTAGGTCTATGGTTTATCTAGAGACCGTCTTCATATTAACTTCTCAGTAGGAATATTAGAAGGTGAATAAAGGATCCCATGTTGCTTGCTTCTGTTTTCTTGACCATTTATAAGATCTCATGCAACACCCTTAGTCTTCTTGTTGTAATCACACTGTAATTAGAATGATATCTGTCATTTAGCAATGGTCATGTAAGTTCAGGGTCACATAGTACTCTGTGTCAAAACCAGCTGTGTTCTATCTTAAAATAATACTTTTCTCTGATTCTAAAATACTGTTTAACAAATGCAGGAAAGACCCTGAGTGAAAGTCACAGAATGTTTTTTTTTTATTTTAGACTTTGCAGACTCATTCCCAAGATTGTATTTCCTGAAAAATGCCTGTTGAAATCATGTTATCTGTTGATTAATTTACTGAAAATGCTTAAGCTAGTCTAGTTTCTTTGGTGCTGAAAAGTACTTCTGACTTCTGAGTCTGTAGAGTCTAAAGAAAAAAAATGGCAGCAGGGATTGCATTTTGACTCGGTGTCCCTTGTGGAATTCAGGCTGCTTCTTAGTGTGTTAATCTCTAGTATTTTCGTCAGTTCATTGAGCAGATAAGCAGGGTATTAGGAGCATGATGCTGCACAGGACAAATTGAGAAGATAATGAAAACACTCCTGGGAAGCCCAGAGATGCACAATGGCCATTGTGGGACTGCAGCTCAGGCCTAGAACCCTTAGCCACAATCTGAAGGGGTTAGCCACCTATATATTTTAAGTGCTGGTGCATATACACATTAGGATTTTCCACAGGACTATAAGTACATGAGTCGACTATGTAATGCCATAGAATACTCCTGGCATGAGTTAGTGCTGGCACACGATTTAGGTAGATATGGAGCTGCAGCATCTTACTGGTGAAAGTTTAGACAGATGTAGTGAAGGGATGAAAGGACACCCTTGATGGTGTGGAAGTGGTATGCAAATGAATGTTCACCTGTGGACACATGGCTTGTCCTTACCCAGGCTGCCATCTGACAACAGGTTTATTTTACTAAAAGAAGATAGTTGTCCTTTTGTTTTTCTAAATCATTATTATTGTTGTTTTATATTTTATGTGCTTGGATGTTTTGCCTGCATGTATGTCTATGCATCAAATGCATACAGTCATCATGAAAAGCTAGAAGAGGGCATTGTGTTCCTTGGGACTGGAGTTACAGATAGTTATGAACTGCCATGTGGGTGGTGGGAATTGAACCTGGGTCCTGGAAGAACAGCCAGTCCTCTTAACCCCTGAGCCATTTCTCCAGCCCTTATTCTTTTGTTTTGACTACAGAATTCTATTATTTTTAGTGTAGAGGAATAATGTTGGCCAAGTACTGATTCTGGGTGATTGCCTGAAAGTGGTCATTTTCCATGTCTGTAGGAAGACCTCCACAAGAATGGTAAACTGATCCTCCCCTCTCCCATCTCTTCCCCACATTCTTACATGTGCAGCTCTTTACTTCTGAATTCTCAAGCCTATTCAACTATTTTAGGATTCATTTAGATGAAATTGGAATTGTTGATATTTGTTCACATTAAGGCTGTGCTATAGTTAAGTGGTTAGACATCTGGAGTCCATGCTTCATTCCCCTTCAGGCTCCTTATGCCATCCCATTTGTCTCCTATGACTTCGTTACAATTCTGTGTAGATGGTTTGGGAAGAGGCCAGGGCCTTTCTCTGGGCCATGGATCTTATGGAGTCAGAGAGTCGAATGCTACTCTTTGATGTTCTCAATTGACTTCCTAAACTGGAAAAGCGATTCTACAGACCCTCTGTTTAACTCAAATCCTTCAGGACTATAGCTGTGCCCTGAATTTTGTCTGATTCTCTGTAACTGCAGTTGTTTGACTGATTCAAGCACAGAAACCAATTGGGCTTAAACCCACACAGTTAACTCTGTGTCTGCGGATTATGAGTTGGAGGGGTGGAGTTAGACTCACACTGCACAGTAAGTTATTGTTACGTATGCTGCCTTGAATTCCTTGTTAAGTATTTATTAAAATGTGCTAAAGGAATATTGAAGCAAACATACAGATGAGAACTCTGAAAGCCCTGGAAATTACGTGTATAGTTCAGCCTTGGGAGGTTATAGTTCAGTATATACTTTCTTGTTTAGAGTTGGCTATGTTACCTCAAGCCTCCCTGAGGGTCTATAGCCAGTTAACAGTTGATGAGGGTGGGAGACATTTTCTTCAGTGGCTTAGCCATGGTTAAGGAATCCATGTTCCTGTAAACAGGCTCCTCTCCATGCTTATGTATGAAACTGTAATGAAATGTTTTAGGTCATTAAAACAGACACAGAAAGGGAGAAGGAAGACTATGGGAGAAAAAGGGGACTAGCTGGAGGGGGGAGGAGATGAGAGGTTAATGGTACTGGAAAATATGACTGAAATACATTATATGAGGATGTCACAGTGAACTCCATTATGAACTAGCAAACTGCAGTGAAAGAGTTTTCTAAAACCATACCTGAGAATCCTCTGCACATTTCTATGTCCAGTGCATGTTTCTGAACACTTCCTGGAATATCATCAAAGGAGGCTTATATTTATTCATTGAGCAGCTAGGGCTGGAGTCTTATCAAACATCGTGATCATCTTTCACAAGAGAAAACAGAAATTCATTGTACTCAGATGGAATACAGTTCAGTCATCATTTGCACTGAATGGTCCACATGTTGGTGTTCCTGTATGGGGTTGATTAGTACACAGCCCAGTTACGGTGGTGTGAAGAGATGTCGGTCTGGGCACTTGAAACCTGGGGAATGAAGTACGGTGTTTATCAAGACACAGTCGGCAGGCAGTGGCTGCCCTGTGTTCTAGGTTCCACCCTAGACTTGCTGGAGAATCTCTGGGGATAGAAGATAACCTGAGTTTCAGAAATGTCTAAATGTGTGCTCTCTAGGGCAGCATATACACTCTGTCTGAATGACAGCAGATCAGTGTGTCACAAGGATTACATGGCAGTTTGTGAGACGTTCCACATTTTTAAGTTACATTAATGGCATATTGTCATTGGCCTAGTATCTAATAAAAAGACTTACGGGAGTAAGGGAAGAAGGGAGGGAGGGATGAAGAGAGGGAGAAAACAGGGATAAACTAAATTTCTGAGCAAAGACAAAGGCCTGTTTTTAAGGTTCTCTAAGGCTGATTGCCTGATTCAGTGACTGTGGAGAGTGCCCATGTTACAGGTTCAGAGCTAAAGTTTTTCAGGCTGCACTCCTTAGGAGCCTTTTATCGACCACCTTTGTGATTGACCTAAATACTTGTGACTATGAAGTAAGATAATTGTGAAATGTACAGACTACTAGCGTCCACCAAACCAAAGGCCAAGGCTGTCACCAGATATACCAGAGATTTCTCTGCCGTCCTCATTACCTGCTTGATTTTCCCACCAGTGCGTTTTAAAATCACCCTTATTTATGAGTTTCTTATTTCAGTATACAATTATTATAAATGTGTTATGGCATGGAAACATGGTATTTGCAGCTGCCTGGGCCATGGTCACTCACATATGGCTTTAGAATAAAATACCTTTATTCTCCTTGAGGTGCTATCTATGTGCACATGGCCAAAAGGGAGAGGAGACTCAGTTTCCAGGTAAGTCCTGTGCTTGAGGACTCCTGCAGGTCTCATTACACAATGAGAGAATGTGGACCCTGCCTCATTCGCTCTCCGCTGTCTGTGACTTCTGAGGCCCTGCTGGCAAATGCCACAGAACTTTTTTTGTAAAGGAACACTGTAAGGTTTGGCATCACAACTGCAGCTCTTGGGGAAGTCTGCCCTGGCTTAAGGTTTGGTCCAGATAGAGCAGCCACTGAGCAACACAGTCAGTACCCAGATGCCTTAGGGAGTTTTATTTTCTTTTATTTCTTTGTATCTGAAGTTATTTAATAGATGCATGTAAATTCCTGAATGTCACACATGATTCCTTTCAATGTCTGTGAGAGCTGTGAAGAACTTGCACTCTAAGTGGTGCATTAAGTGTGGTGGGGTGAGGATTGCGCCACTTTCTCCAGCAGCCTTTGAATTCTCCCAGAGCCGCTGAATCGCCATTGCCCTGACCAGCATTGGATGCTGCTTTCCAAGACGAGTACCAGCGGATCCGCAGCTCTGTGCTTGTCTTTGAAGTAGCAGTTCCTTTTTTTTTCTGTCATTGACATTTTATTTTACCTCTTCTCTGCTAAGAGAGTGAATGACTCATTTAGAAGTTAAAAAATACTTGAACTGCTTAAAATATTGATGTTCTAAGTGCCATAACTTGGAAGAAGAAGCATGAAAATTGGCATTTAAATTATGTCTGCAAAGATTCCACATCTTTTGTGTAGCAGGAGAGTATCTATTGGAGGGAACCAGTCTGTTATGGAAGTCATCACCCAGAGCCTCTCCACAGGTCTATGGTGCTTGATTCAAAGCTGCCTGAGGAGGAGGTTTAGGGGATTGACATTCAGCCTGTGCTCCCCAGGCCAATCAGAACCCTAGCACAAGATTTTGCTGGGGTATTCTTTCTAATCATTCATAAGAAAAGATGTCTAATTTCTAAGTTTTAAAGAAGTTTAAAAAGGGCATTTAGGTTACTTGACGCCTTACACAGTATCCAGAACAAATGTCTGAGCTCTCAACCGGTGTTTGTTTTTTTCCTGCCTTGAAATCTAAAGCTGTGTTTCCGTGACACAGGATCTGTGGGTTACAATGTAACTTGTACTCCATTGTCTCTGTCCCCTCTGGCAAGAATGATCTGAGTCGGCTTCTTCCATGGCTGTAAGAAAAGATGGATCCCATTCCTCTACCGCCAGCAAAACTAAAACAATGAGAAAGATTATAGGATCCTTTACACAAGCACCAGTCACATTGCTATCCTTGGGAAGGATAACAGTATAACTAGAAACCAATTCTGCTGAAAGTAGACTGTACATCAGTTCAGTCAAGTGGACACAGCATGGAGTCAAGTCTATCAGCAGTAGAAAATCCTCTGGTTTTGCATTGCCTAATGGCCATGTTTTCCTGAGGATGCTCACACACACGAAACAGAAACAAGGCAGAGGGGGGTGAACAGATTATATACAATTAAAATTCTCTATGTCTTGGTACCCCAATACATAGAGTATTCCCTAGTTTTGAGGCTACTTTTTCCTGTATAATCGTTAGGTGCAAACCTAGTGATAACCTCTGGTAATAGAGATATCTCTTTTGATCTTTAACAACTCAGGAGTGTATTCCTCCTTTTTGAGGGCAAGGGATAGAACACAGATAAAATAACAAAAAAAGAAAGAAATCAGCATCATCCAGAAGGCATAGAGTGTGGGTTGCAGTAGGGATGTTATTTGGCCCCAGCAGAGACATTTTTAAAGTGCTTGAGTAGTTTCAAAACTTAGGCTAAAAAAATTTGAGATGGTGTTGGGGATGCTTTTGAAAGTTGCAGGGCAACAGAGACCAGTATTTCGGATTTGTTGAGGTTCTTTACCGTGGACCACTGCATTTGAGTCTTACTGCAGCTGTTATCTCCAGCGGAAGAATTCAGTCTCAGAATGTGGGTCTGTCTGAACCAAAGCTTTGGAAATTCCTTTCCAGTGTATACACACAATGGAAAATGCTAGTTTGGGTCCATTTTCTGCTAGACGTAAAGACAGGAAATAATGTCATCGGTGATATTAATATGAGAGTGTTCTTTGCCTGTAAGTTCTATCAGCTTGTTTGTGGTATGCCTTGGTTGTGCTCAGTGTGGACCAGGGGAGAAAGACGACATGGAGTGAGCAGCTAGACATAACCATCAGGGAAGCTTCCTTGCTAGCGCTTATTTTGGAATGGATGGAGAATTTTTCCAAGGGGTGGGTGTCCTTTAACTTTGAGAGCAAGTATGGAGACAACCATGGGGAAATTGATCACACAAATCATTAAACACTGTGACAACTTTGGATGGAGAGTTAAAAGGCTGAGTGGACAGGGACAGACAAATCTGCCAAATGCTTTGGATTGGGAAATGGAGAAAAGGAGATTTTCAGACATTCAGCACAGCTACATCTTAGTTCTTACTGTTTTGTTGAGGGATTTGACTATACACCTAAACTGCTTTTTAAATACTATACTGGCCTTTCTTTGAACAAAGTACAGCTGTGTTTCACCCAGAAGGCTGCTTGCCCACACTTAGTTTGTAGTATATATTATATATTATATATAATAGATAGGTAGTTATGGATAGATAGATTAGATAGATAGATAGATAGATAGATAGATGATAGAGAAATAGATATAAATGAGCAAACAGATGCAGACTGCACATACATATGTATTTGTTTGTCTGGGTGTAATTACAAATCTACATATATAAATATATTTGTTCTTTGTGCATATTTTATGTACTTACATATGTATCAGATAATTCAGATGTATGTTGGATATTTGCACATAAAAAATTCTGCATACACAAAGAGCAAACATATCTTACAACGCTCACAATGCTGTATCACCCAGAATGAGTTTCCCAAACAACTTTGTGTTTTTCTAATTTTGAAAGGAATAACAGGGCAAAAATGGACCATCAGAAAGAAGCTGTGGCTGATGTATGGTGTAGACCTTCAGTAAAAACGATACCACTACTGGTTCTGAGTGGATTGTCTTTCTATAATCTGAGGAAACTAAGGGGGTAAAAACAGAAGTCAGTGGTTATAGTGACCTGCTTGCTTAATCACTTCTACAAGGACTCAGCATCTAAGGATTTAGCAGAGACTGTTGGACAGCACCCTGATTTACCAGATACACTGCACTTGAAAAATGAAAACAGTGCTTTCCGGCATTCCAACGCACTGGAAAGTGTTTTATTTTTCAAGTATATTCATTATAATATCCAGATATCTGGACACATTCAAATGAAATTTTAAGAACTGATTTATGACAGCATGTTATTTTGGAATATTATACTATATTAATGATATAGTTTGGAATTAAGAGTGGATAAACTGCATCAAAAATTAAACACTATCTCATCTGTAAGGGCAAATTGTGAAATGCCAGTCAGCCTGGACTCAACTGTTAAAGGGAGTTAATTTAGTCTTTTCTTGTTTTTTTTCCAGTGGATTTTTGTTGTTGTTGATGTTGTTTAAATTTTACTTTTATCATTCTGGGTTTGGAATTTAGAGAAAGATGAGTTCCTTTGTCATATCAAGATGAATCAGCAGAGAAGATGCAGGGTATTTGTATGTAATTTAGAAAGATCTAGAAAAGCATACCAGGATTTCCTGGAAGTTAACACTCTGCTGTTGTGTTAACTCAACATTCTAGATCCCCTCACCCCATATTGATCTGATGTGTTAATCAACATTCTAGATCCATGCCAGTACTTGGGTGAGTCCTCAGGATTTGTTGGAGAAACACCATAACAATGTATAAATATGCTTACTAGTTTTGACTAGCCTTTGGAAAATGGAGGAAACTTCCCAATAATGAGTACCCCCTCCTGAGCACAGGGCTTCCATGTTGGCACCTGATAGGCTTGTGACATTCTTCAGCTTCTCTCCAGAATCAGCCTGGCCTTGAAAGCTGTCAGTTCTGAGGCATTTACTGTGTGTTCAATCCTCAGGAGTTTGGCAGCGCAACTCTGAACAGGAATGGGGAGCAAACGTGCCAGAATTAAAGAGCCAGGCAGGAGCGGTGTTGGGGACACCTTGGTCTACAAACCCTCCGTGGCAGTTAGGGTTCTCTTAGCAATCCCAGGGATCTGACAGGAGAAACTGAACATGGAGCCAAATACAGAACCAGGGGGTAGGACGTAAATCCTTGCTGAGTGGCTGGGCATTCGTTCCTTTCTGGAGTAGGCAGCTCTTTCAAAGTTGGCTTTATATTAAAAGCTTATATTCCATTGACCTGGAATTATGTCTAAATCTCATCTCAGATGCTGAACTTATTTGTGAGTTATGAAGTATTTTTAAATGTACCTAAAAATAGATCTGTGTAGGAACTTGTGTACAGTACTGGAAAATGGTGAGAATGTGCCTTAAGGATGGAAGTATTTATGTAGCTTTCTACGTCAACAGCTGGAGAATTGGATTATTCTAGTAGCAGTTTTCAGAGAGAGAGAGAAAGGGGGGAGGTGGCAATATTGTCATGGAAACAAGTATTTGTGTAAGAGGAAGAAAACTTGCAAATGGAAGTTATATTGGGGAAAGTGATAGAAGGGAAACTGTTAGTTTTAAGTTTTGATCAGTTTTAATTTTGTGCCCTAAGTCAACATTTACTTAGAAACTACCCTGTTAGTCCTCTGCACTCAATGTTGTGAATGAACTACATAAAACAATAATAAATTTAACTGGATTAAACACTTAATAATTAGCTGCCTTGCTAGTTAACTAACCTATCTAACTAAACTATTTTATCAACCTATTGGTTAGAAATTATCCTGTTTAAATTTCCTACTATGCCTACTATGGAGGATGAGCTTAGTAGATATTGTTTGATTAGTATTTTTATTCTTTTTACTTTATTAATTAACACATATTACATGGGCAAAGATCATTCCTAGCCCTTTGTATATACTAGGTGTGTTCTGATCTGCTCTATTCCCACCCCAATTTTGTTTTTAATAATGTCTTATGGATATTAATGTGCAAGACATTGGGTGCTAGATGCTACACCACCAAATAATACAATCATCTCTGACCCAAAGAGAATTTACACTCAGAAAACTTGAATGGGTTTGCACAAGAGAATGAAAATGCACATTGTTTAATGTTTATGACTTATTTGTTGATTAAGCACTATTAACAAACTCATTTCTTTTCTTTCATTCACCTCTTATGAGCTGCCACTGTCATCTTCCTCCTCAAAAAAGAAAAGAGACTGAATCTATAGGAAGAAACCATTAGAGTGACACCCACACATAAATGACACAGCACAGTTTGGCACCAAGCATAAACCAAATCCTGGCTCTTAAATCAAGTGGCTTTACATTGTCCTAATATGTACATCACACACAGTAGAGGCAAGTCCAAAAACAGACTTTTCAAAGGGTTCTGTGCGTGGCACCATTATGTCTGGCTTAGATGATCTAGGAACTGCCAGAGCAGTGACGACTCATGTTAATGTTGAAAGAGCTTGTCTACGGATGGATCATTGTCAACATGGAGTGCAGGTCCAGGAACAGTTTGAAGACTCATTAGTATAGCATGTATAGATTTTATGGTAAAAGGTTCCATGCTGAATATCAGAGTATCGCTTACATTCATTCTGAGGCAGATAAGTAATTGGAACACCCAAGAAAATGGAGTTTTGTCTTAAGGTAGGGCCAATCACATCCCAGGCACAGAACCCCTGCCTGCATTGTGTAGTACAAATTTTTTGAAACTTTTTCAAAAGGAACAGAGCTTAATCAAAGAGATGGCCACCGTTTGACACAGTTAGATAAAGGAGTAGCCAAGGAATCCTGTGTGCATGTTCTAGTCTTTACTGTAATTGCTGGCCACATTTCACTGTTTTGTAAATATGCTCTGTATCTAATTGAGGGCACATGAAGTTCAGTTCAATCTAAATGACAGTGCTATCATAGGAACTTACAGACATTCATTCCCTTGCAGCCTGGAATACTAATGCCAAGATGCAAATCTTCTGATTCCTCATCTCCCATTTCTTTGTTAAATATTAATATATTAATTTATATGAACACTGCTTGCCATGAAAGCTTCTCTTCATCACCCTACCCATCAAAGTTAAACGATACTACTTAAGCCTTCATTTAGGAAATAGAGGGCTCTTGCTTAAATATTATGATTGTAGTTGTATAGATAGAGAATAGGAAGCAAAGGTGTTGGCAGCATTTATTTGCATTGGCTTTATAAGGCACTGTGTGCTGAATATTGCATTCAACACAGTGACATTAATTCATCCACCATGGTTTTACACTGTCAGACTTAAGGCAGCTGAAGGGTAGCTGTGGGCAAAGGAAGTGACCTGTGGGTTTCTTCTGCTGTAGCAAGACATAGATTTCTCAGATGCCACTTATCATTGGACCTTGACTTCCAGCCAGTTTTGCTCAATAAATATTTGCTTTTAATAAGCTATTATTTTTATGAATAACTATGTAAGATTTTCATCACTAGAAGTTGGTGTGCTTGTTTCTGGTGATCTTGTTTCTGGATTCAATCAGTGTGTTGTAATGAGTCTTTTTCTGTCCCAGTCAGCTCCCAAATAATGACATGGAGACTTGTTATTAATTGTGAAAGCTTAGCCTTAGCTTAGGCTTGTTTTTAACTAGCTCTTATAACTTAAATTAACCCGTTTCTATTAATCTACATTCTGTCATGCACTGCCCATCCTGTTTCATCTGGGTCTCTTGGCATCTCTCCAGTGCCTGGATTCATCTTCTGCTTCCTCTGCCTTTGCCTGGAAGTCTCGCCTATTCCTCCTGCTTAGCTATTGGCTGTTCAGCTCTTTATTAAACCAGTTGCAACAATGTATCTTCACACACTGTACACAATGTACATAACAATGTATGGGTTTGCATAAGCTGTTATTTTGACTAGTTCTATAAATATACAAAATCTTAGCCATTGTTTAAAATGATTTAACTTTTAAACCTTTGTATGGAATTTGTACATGTGTATGAATCAGCTCTTCTCCAATCTGGAATACTGTTTATTTGCCTGTTTCCCACAGCACATACATATTTTTTTTAATTTGATAACTAAATCACTTTAGATGCCATAAAAATATATGCATATAAATAAGAAAGTTATCAAACATGGGTGTAGTTGATATATTGTGCACCCCAATAAAATTATCTGGGGATCAGAGAACAGAACAGCCACTATATTAAACATAGAGGTTAGGCAGTGGTAGCACACGCCTTTAATCCTAGCATTCCAGAGGCAGAGGTCCATCTGGATCTCTGTGAGTTCAAAGCCACATTGGAAACAGCCAGGCATAGTGACATACACCTTTAATCCCATCACTTGAGATCTCATTTCTTGCTTGGGAGAAACACACACTTTTAATACCTGGAAGTGATGGCAGGAAGCAGAAAGTTATATAAGGCGTGAGGACCAGGAACTAGAGTCTTTTAAACTCTTAGGCTGTTAGCAGCAGTTCAGGTGAGATCCATTCAAGTGAGGATTCAGAGGCCTCCAGTTTGAGGAAACAAGATCAGCTGAAGAGTTGGCGAGGTGAGGTTGGCTGTGGCTTGTTCTGCTTTTCTGATCTTTCAGAATTCACCCCAATACATGGCCCCAGGTTTGTTTTTATTAATAAGACCATTTAGAAATTCGTGTTACACATGGGCACAATGGGAGCAGAGACCCCTGTTAAGTCAAGTTAGTTGCATTTGGAAGGTAAGTGATGATTGCCAGGTAAAGGATTTCTCCAGGTTACTTCTTCAGTCCATGGAGGAAGCTAGATTTCTGGGGGTAAAAAATCACAGAAAAGAAAGAGTATAATTGAGCTCAAATTTCCCAAAAGGAAAAGTCAATCCTGATTTTCAATTATCTGGGATGGCTGGGGGTGGAGATGGGGAACTTTTACATTTGAAATTGAAGAGCAGAAACGGACTAAGAAGAGGAAGAAATGAACAAGGTTTCTTTGCTATTGGGGGAAATCACAAAATAGGTAGATTTGTAAGCAATCAAGACTAAATTATAAGATGTTCAGGAGGCACTGGTTAGAAGAAAACCTTAGTAAAGAAAGTCAACAAAATATAGTCAACTACTCAAGTTTATGAAATCCAGTGTTGAAAAGGTTAAGACAGTCTAACATGTTGTGGACATGAAAGACAGAAAAATATTTGGTGCACACGTATTTGGAACCACTAGGCAAAAATAATGAGTGAACTATAATCAATATTTTCAACTAATACTGAGAAATTGTTGGTTGAATTTAAATATCACAGTGTGCATATTTCCAAATACCTAGGAAGA